>CAUYLG010043802.1:0-160010 GCA_963573385.1 Cacajao melanocephalus
GTTTTCAAAGGGAATGCTTCCATTTTTTGCGCATTCAGTATGATATTGGCTGTGGGTTTGTCATAAATAGCTTTTATTATTTTGAGATACATTCCATTGATATCTAGTTTATTGAGAGTTTTTAGCATAAAGGGCTGTTGAATTTTGAGAAGTGAGGAAAAATCTAACATCAACACCCTATGGTTACAATTAAAAGAACTAGAGGAGCAAGATCAAACAAATTCAAAAGTTAGCAGAAGACAAAAAATAACTTAGATCAGAGCAGAACTGAAGGAGATGGAGACACATAAAACTCTTTAAAAAAAATCAATGAACCCAGGAACTGGTTTTTGAAAAGATCAACAAAATAGACTACTAGCTAGACTAATAAAAAATAAAAGAGAAGAATCAAATAGCTACAATCAAAAATGATAAAGGGGATATCAACACCTATTCCACAGAAATACAAACTACTATCAGAGATTACTACAAACACCTCTATGCACATAAACCAGTAAATCTAGAAGAAATGGATAAATTCCTGGACACTTAAAGTCTCCCGAGACTAAACCAGGAAGAAGTTGAATCCTTGAATAGATCAATTACAAGGTCTGAAGTTGAGGCAGCAATTAATAGCCTACCAACCAAAAACAGTCCAGGACCAGATGGGTTCACAGGTGAATTCTACCAGATGTACAAAGAGGAGCTGGTACCATTCCTTCTGAAACTTCCAAACAATACAAAAAAAAGGAATCCCTCCTAACTCATTTTATGAGACCAACATCATCCTGATACCAAAACCTGGCAGAGACACAACTAAAAAAGAAAATTTCAGGCCAATATCCATGATGAACATTGATGCAAAAATCTTCAATAAAATACTGGCAAATCAAATGCAACAACACATCAAAAATCTTATCAGTCACGATCAAGTTGGCTTCATCCTGGGGATGCAAGGCTGGTTCAACGTATGCAAATTTATAAACATAATCCATCACATAAACAGAACCAAAGACAAAACGCACATGATTATCCCAATGGATGCAGAGAAGGAATTTCTATCTGTTTTATTCACCACCGTAATTTTCAGTACTGGTAAGGTGCCTTGATGATAGTAAGAATCAATTACTGTTTATTGAATGAATAAACAAATAGATGAGAAAATAGACCTAGTTTATGTTGCTGTTCTTTTTATCTCTGTGGTAGATTAATTGCAAAAATGATTCTAACTGTTCACTGCTCTCTTACATGCTCTTTGCCATGTGTCTTTTCAGCTCTTCCTATATAAAGGTAGAATCCTTTTTCTGTTTTTTTTGGGATGGAGTTTCACTCTCGTCACCCAGGCTGGAGTGCAGTGGCACCATCTCAGATTACTGCAACCTCCACTTCCCAGGTTCAAGTGATTCCCATGCCTCAGCCTCCCGAGTAGCTGGGGTTACAGGCACCTACCACCATGCCCAGCTAATTTTTGTATTTTTAGTAGACATGGAGTTTCGTCATGTTGGCCAGGCTGGTCTTGAACTCCTGACTTCAGGTGATCCACCTGCCTTGGCCTCCCAAAGTGTTGGGATTACAGGCATGAGTCACTGTGCCCAGGCCAAAGGTAGAATCTTTGTCCTCCTCCTTTGAATGTGATTTGGCTTTTTAACTTGCCATTGCCAATAAAATATTGCAGAAGTATCAGTGTGCCGTTTTAGGACCTAGGTGTCCAGAGGCCTTACCTGCTTCAATTCTCATTCTTAGAGCTCTTTGTCATGAAAGCAATCCCAGGCTAGCCTATGGAAAGACAAATGACTTTGTGAAAAAGAGATAAATTATCCCAGCTGAGATAATTCTAGATCAGTCAGCCTCCCTGCTAGTTGACCACAGACATACAATGATACTGGATTACCTCAGCCGAGTTTAGCCAAGACCAATAAAGCTGCCTACCTGACCCACAGATTGGTGGGCAACAATACATATTTATTATTTTAAGCCAACAGGGTTTTGCAGTTTTAGCTATTACAGCATTATACTAGTAATAGATAATTGTATCTGACGGTGGTCCCAAAAAGTATTTTGTGTTTCAGAGATGTCTCTTCTCTTTAAGTGGCAGACTAACTTAAAAGAAAGCTTATGGGCTCTGGAACCAGATTGAACTGGGTTCAAATCCTAGCTCCATCACTTACCCTATGACCTAGTGCAATTCCCTTAACATTTTGACCGCATTATTTGTAAACTAAAGATGGAAATACTTGCTTAGAGCTTTTGTGAGAATTGAAAAGAATTCTCGTGGCAAGTACCTGATACCCCTACTGATATTGATCTAAAAAACATCACAAATTTTCCCTAATAACTACTTTGTGGCTAAATCATCAATAGATCAATCTAAATGCCTGTAGAAACTCTTATTTTTTTATTAGATCCGTCATCCTGGTATTCTTGCTATTGACTATTCAAAGCTGTACTTCCTTTTAGGCATTCTGACATTTTTTAACTTTAAAAGATGACCTTAAAGCTGATATATTCCAGGTGTTAGTGACTCGATTTATTTCTACTTTATTTGTACCCTTCATGATGTTATTGACTTAGGCCACAAGCCTTCTCAGTTTTCTATTTTTGAACGAAGGTGGCCTAATTTCTAAACATCAACATAGAGGAAACTGAATGTTCTTGATTCAGTGCCGTACACCTGGAAAATAACTGCAGTATTCCCAGCAGCTGCTGGTTACCTCCGATAAGTCCAAGTGAAATATGGGCATCTAAATGCAAAGACAGAGGCCTTGTCCATTCAAAGTCCCACAAATCAGCCTCTAAATATGTAGGCAGCTATTTTTGAATATTTATTCTTGTATTTTATGCAGCTTCTTCATAAGAATTAGAGAAGCAGGTTAAATTTGATGCAACGTCTTAGGTATTAGATTTAATTTAGAGAAATAAATGCTAAAGAAAAATAAGGTTTTTAAAAAATTTTTACTTTATTTTTAAAAAGGAAATTAGCTTAAGCACTGCTTTCAGGTAAAAGCATTCTATAGCTGACATCATTTTTAAGTGTTCTATATTGATTAAACACTTTCGTTGGATTTGTAAGTCTGATCAAAAAATATGAGTTGTAAATCACGATGTGATTTTTTTCCTTTGATCCTATTTTAGCATTTTCTCCTTTGGGTCAGATAATAACTTCTGATAGAATTCTAGAAACTAAAATCCATTTGATTGGTAATGATGTTCCTTGTGAAAACACTTAACGTACAATTTTATCAAAATTCATGAACATGGATTTATTGGTATCTGTTTTTCTCAATAATAAAATTGATTTCTTCATACTAATCATCTCTTCAATAAACTGTCCCTCTTCTAGTCAAGTCATTAAAATGATTCTTTCTCAGACACTTTTTAATCTAAGTTATAAACTGTCATTTTAGAAAGAAAATTTCAAAACGATTAAGATTTTTTTGTTTGAAAGGGACTTGATTTCTCATTTACACTTTATTAATAGAATATCAAGTAAAGATCCCAAGGCAGCTTACATATTTCTGCAGTTTTGTTTATTATATTTTCTGAATTCAGATAAGTCTGAACAGGCACCTGTAAAACCCTTAAATATAACAGGAAGATTCAGTATTTGGAATACAACACCAAATTTTGTTGTGGCAATGTGGACATTGTATTGGTTTGGGTTTCTACTTCTCCAGGCCTGATGAACAACTGAGAAGAGGAATTGATTGTCTAGTGGATGAGCGCAGAATGCCATTTCATAAGATGATATTTGATACCTGAATTACATGGGACTCTATTTCTCTGTTCTGGGTCTAGATTTCATAAGCCACTATTTTCAAGTAGACTGAGGTTGGGAACATAGTATCTACTATTATAAAGGCTAATATTCTACTAAATATAAGCACCATCTAAAGATGTGGAATACAGGTGAAAAGTTGGAATTCATCCTTCTAAGCTTCCTCCTCTCACAGGTGAAGTGTGTAGCCTAAGGTTATGCAACTGCACAATAAAATTAGCAGTTGATCCCAAGTGTTTTTAGTCCCTCGACTGGTTCTTTTTCTACTTTATGAAAGGAAAGGTGGTTTTGCTAGTGGGTAATTTGGAGCAAGGAGACTCCTAAGTGAAGGAGTAAGTGTGTAGATGGTTGGAGGGAGAGACTGGGCAGTGTGCTCTTCTCCCACCCCCGGTGCTGCCTACATTTCTGCTCCAGGGATGCATGTTTAACAAAAACATCAAAGGTGAACTTGGTCAATGGCCTAGAGAGCTAAAAGTTTTATACAGCTCTGGCAACTCAAGGGAGCTACAGAAAGAGGAGGGTTTGCAAACTAATAGCAGTTCTATTTTATCCCTATCATCTTACCTCACAGCAGTCATAGGCTTCTCTGTAGCCCATCCACCAACCCAACACACATACAGTGTAACTGCACAGCCCCAAGGATATCTATAACTATGACCCCAGGTAGCCCACTCCCAAGCTTGAATTTTCTTCGGGAAAATATTCTCAGAACGTTTTGGATTGGTCTTGTCTTCAGCAAGTCTCAATCCCAATTTACAGGGATAATTAGCAGAACCCCGTTTAAGGTATGGATAAGGAACAAGCAGTGGACAAAGGGCATTACCTAAAAATATCCTAAGTGTTTTTGTCAGAGAAAAATAAAACAGATGAAACAAATTTGGGGCCATAGATAGTATTTTAAAAATCATTATAACACATACTCATAGTAAAAATAAAGGAAAAGTTCAGATTATTATACAATTGTAAAATGAAAATAAGTCTTCATCTTACCCTACCTTCTAGATGTAACCATCATTTACTTTTTTGGGCATCCTTCACAAAATGTTCCATGTATATTCATGAATCTATCTACTATCTATCCATCTATTTCTCTATTTATCTATCTATCTATCATCTATCTATCTCTCTCCCCCCCCCTTTTTTTTTTGAGATGGAGTCTTGCTCTGTCTCCCAGGCTGAAGTGCAGTGGCACAATCTTGGCTCACTGTAACCTCCCCCTGCAATCTCTGCCTCCCAGGTTTAAGCAATTCTTGTGCCTCATGCCTCAGTGTCAGGCGTAGCTGGGATTACAAGTGCATGTCACCATGCCTAATTTTTGTATTTTTAGTAGAGGCAAGATTTCACCATGTTGTCCAGCCTGGTCTCATACTTCTGACCTCAAGTGATCCTCTCACCTTGGCCTCCCAATGTGCTAGGATTACAGGCGTAAGCCACTGAGCCTGGCCCTATTTTTTTTTAATAAAGGCAAATGGGAATTTACTATTCCCATGGTTTTGCATCTTAACTCAGTGTAAGGCTTGTGAAAAACATTCAATTATGTTATCCATCATGATTACCTGTGGATTTTGGTTATATGCCTGAATCTTCTTTCCAATGTAAGACAGCAGTTGTGTCCTGCATTGTTACTTTCTCTCAGTTGCCTGCCCATCACTTACTTCTGACAGTCAAACTATCCAACACTTTATAAAGGTGAACCATGGCATGCTTTAAGGCAGTGGTCTCAACCCTGACTACTTTAGAATCACCGGGGGAGCATTTCAAAACTATTGATGCCTGGGCCCTAATCCATATTAATTAAATTAGAACTTCTGAGGATAGGTCCCAGGCATAGCTGGTCTTTTAAAGCTCCCCAGCTGATAATAAGGTGCAGCCAGGGTTATGAACCACTGGTCCAGAGATTCAGCTTGTCGGAATCACTTTGGATCCTAATTCTGGTATATAGTGTTTTAGCGGTATTATGCATAAATTTGATAAGCATGTTTCCTGATTTCTTCATTCTTGTCATGAGCAAAAAATTCTGTTAATTGTTCCTTTTTGTTTTTGTTTATTTTATAATTCAACTCTGTTTCTCTAAAATTAAATATTAAAAGTTCCAGTCCAATTGAAGGTTTTGGGGTTAATTTCATACTGCACAACTGAGGCTTTATGTATTAAGAAAATACCATGACTTCAGGTGATCAATGTACTTCTATGGCTGTAGCATCAGTTTGATTTACACTGATTCCTCTTGATCCCTATTTCTCTTGCTGGAAATTTCTAGGCTGGGTTTCCATCTTTTCACTGGTTTACTCTGTCAGATATATGCCTGCATAAATATTATCCAGCCATGATAACCAAATTAACAAAATCCTTACCAGGGCTTTGGATCATTGGTCATTTTTCTAGGACTAATAGATTCACTTGCAGTGTATATTATCTGTGTTGTACCAGGCAAACTTTACATGGGCAACCATTTAAAGTGAGTTAAGAATATTTAACATGATTTTTTTTTTAAAAGAGAAAACGTTTTGGCAAAGTTCCTGGAGAAGTCACATAGACAGCATCAAGGCTTCATATCTCCTTTATGTATGATCTCATGGGATGAAATTATAACATAGACATTTTGGCAGCATATACGTGAATGCTGCAAAGTGATATTTCAAGTCAGATTGGTGAGTAGCTAAGCGTGACAATTATCCCTAGTTGCAGAGGAATTACTAAAGCACTGTTTATACAGTGCCATGTACTCTTTTGGACTGATTTGGAAGGGACAATGAAAAATGTGGCAGATGACAACTGAGGCCTGAAATTGGATGAAGGGGCTGGGTCTTATAAATTAGCATTAGACTGGATTTATTACCCACAAAACACTAATTCACAGGATTCCCTTAGATATTATGTTTTCTCACACTTCTTTACCTCCAAATGATTCACAAAGGGACAGTTTTGTTGGTTGGAGCAGAGATCTCAACCCTATCAAATCAACATACCATTTTTTCACTTACTTTTAAAATTGACATATAATAATTGTACGTATTTATGGTTTACATAGTAATCTTTTGATGCATACAATGTATAGTGATAAGATCAGGTAATTAGTATATCCATCACCTTGAACATTTATTATTTGTTTGTGTTGGGAATATTCAATATTCTCCTTCTAGCTTTTTGTAGCTATATATTATTAATTACAGTCATCCTACAGTGGTATAAAACACGAGGATTTGTTTCTCCTATATAGCTTTAATTTTGCATCCTTTAACAAATCATGCCATTTTTTAATGAGAAGTATTGTGTAAAGTCCTCTTTACTTTCCTGAAATGCATATATGTGTGTACATGTATATATGTAGTGTAAATAACTACACACTAATTAAAAGAATAATTATAATGTCTTAGATCTCCTAAATAAAGAACAATAAAAAGAAAATAATTTGGTGAACTTCTAATGTATTTCAATGCATAATTCCTCAGGCAAACTCAAGAATAGACCTTACATACAAAATGAATAGTCATTCCTATAGTCATTTCTATACATGGAAATATTGTGCATGTGGCAAATGCAAACTGGTACAGGGATGTTGGTTTTGTTACAGACTCTAAGACCAAGTTGCTATCTAAGTGAACAACTCTTGGCAGTTTAAAATATAATATAATCCAGTCTTCCCTTTATTTATGTAACAGTTGGATTCCAGGGAAAAAAATCAGTGAATATTAAACTCTTACAAACATACTGCTGTTTATGAGCAAATGCTTAGAATTG
The DNA here is from genome assembly GCA_963573385.1 of Cacajao melanocephalus. Taxonomy (NCBI): domain Eukaryota; kingdom Metazoa; phylum Chordata; class Mammalia; order Primates; family Pitheciidae; genus Cacajao; species Cacajao melanocephalus. The sequence continues at coordinate 7,496 of CAUYLG010043802.1, forward strand.
AGTGTATCCGCCCATAAGAATGGTTGAGCAAAAACCCAAACCTAATAATACCAAGTGAGAATGTAGTACAATAGAATTCTCATACATTGCTGATGGGTGTGTAAATTGATGGGGCATGGTTGACTAAAGCTGAATATATGCCTACTCTGTGATCTAACAGGCCTACTCCCAAGCATATACACTTAGCGGAAAGCAGCATACATGTTCACAGAAGATACGTGGAGAAATGTTCATAGCAGCCCTAAATGAAGGCAAGTCATTGTGTGCATCACTATTAGAATGGTAATTTAGGTATATTTATGTAATAGAATATGCTATAACAATGAAAGTAAGCAAACCACACCATTACATGGAATAACATGGGTGAATCTCACAGATACAATATTAAACAAAAAACAACCACAATAGACTACATAATGAATGATGCCACTTGAAAAATTTAAAAGAGGAAATCTAATCTGTTGTGAGAGAAATAAGAATAGTGGTTAACTCTAGGGGGAGAAAGAACTTGGAATGTTTCTAGAATGTTGATCATGCTCTATATAGTGGTCTGGGCCATGGTTACACAGGTGGTTCCATTTGTAAAAATGTATTTGGTTATGTAATTGAAATACATAAATTTTACTTTAAAAAACATTTACAAAAGCAAAACAAAAGAGAAGATTCATCTCTACACGTGTCTAGTGGGATATTCTTTTGAGGTAGAAATATTACTTGGCTTGCAAGACTTCTGTCATCCTGATTTCTGCATACTAAACACGTGTATTATGACAACTAAAATGTTTGCACAAAATATCCAGCTGTATCCTAAGAGGAAAACTATCCCTGCTAAGCACTAGGTTTGAGATGTAGGCTAAGGAAAGTTTCTCAAACTTATGATTTTCTCATCCTTAATATTTGATTTACCTTTTACATTTAAATAAATATACTTTTAAACAAATGTTATATCATTGTATGCAAGTCAAAAAATCAGTCATTTGGCATGAATAGATATGAATTTTAAAAACAAATGAAATGACACAATTATAAGCCAGTACTGTTGTCCACAGAGCCTCTTAGGATAAAGCTTTTATTTTTCATTTTGGGAATAGTGTTAACCAATATTAGGATATTAATGGCAGAAAGACTCAGCAAGCTGAGACTTTCTAATTGACATAACCAAAAGATTTGAAAAATAATTGCAATAATTCCCACTACAGGACTGTTTCATTTATTACAATTTGTTATGTGGATGGTGAGCTGCTATACTTTTATGTATCCTCAGCCATCCTGCCCTTTCTTGAATCTCTCGTGACTATTAAACCATCAACCTTGGTGTCTCTTCCTAGGTGGATAGATTTATAATCCTCCCCAGCTTCGCAGCAAATGGTTTGATTATTTTCTAAAGCGTGAACCAACTTGGTATTAGTTTAGTAGTTTTACCTGGTTGGCATGTGTGAGTAAATGCTGGGGGATGAGTGCTCTAGACCCAGGTCTGCCTACTAACATGGCCACTGCAAAGAATGCTAGGAAAACTAATACAAAGAAACAAACAAGACATCTCTAATTCTGTGTTGATTTTTGGTAAGAAATCATAATTAAGAACCTCCTACATAGAGACAAAGGTTATAAACGACCATATAGAACACTGATTCACCTGCTCTCAATTTTTTTGGTGCTCCCAGTTTCAGAGATGTATCTCAACATAGCGACATGATTCAATGTAATTGAATGCTGCATATGGGTACCACAAAAATAATCACATAAATTACCAGAATCAGGTGTCATAGTCTAAGTTCCTGTTATGGTTTAGGTCTGTATGCCCGTCCAAATCTCTTGCCAGATTGTAATCCCCAGTGTTTGAAGTGGGTCCTGATGGAGATGATTGGATCATGGGAACACATTTCCCCCTTGGTGCTGCTCTACTGATACTGACAGAGCTCTTGTGAGATTTGTTTGTTTAAAAGTGTGTAGCATCTCCCCTTCTCTCTCTTGCTCCTGCTCTGGCCACGTAAGACATATTTGCTTTTCTTTCACCTTCTGCCATGATTGTAAGTTTCCTGAGGCCTCCCCAGTAGCTGAGCAGAAGCTGCTATGCTTCCTGTGCAGCTGCAGAACCATGAGCCAATTAAGCTTCCTTTCTTTATAAATTACCAAATCTCAGGTATTTCTTTATAGCAGTGTGAGGACAGACTAATACAATTCCAAAACATATGGGAGAAATTACTTCAGTATTAGGTAAAACTATACACAGTTGGAGTTTTGGAAGATCAAAAATAGTCAACTGTTGGCAATTTCACATCATTTAAAATAATAGCAGTAATAGTCACAAATTTCTGCATATACAACCCTAGTACAGTGTGGTCCTGCTGATGGAAGGAAAATCAGACTATGTGCCATGATCCAAAAACAAGCTCTACCATTAAAACAGTGTAATATTGGGCAAATTAGTTCTTCTTGGGTACAGTTTACTCTTGCATGTGGAGAAAACATTAACTCAATTTATTGTTCCCAAATGTACACTATAAGCCACCGCGAGGCTGTGGCATTAATTAAATAGGTTATTGAATTCATGTGCTTATCAAGTATTTTCTGTAGAAATAATAAATTATATCTTGCACAGGTATGTTTGATTCCATGATAATAAGTGAGTAGAAATTAATGCATTCAATTTATAATATAATTTTATAATATAATCTATTTTACAAGTTATGAGTTTTAAAAGTATAATGATGACATTTAAAGAATAGTTCTACTTTTTTTTGGTCTGTTTTCAGTTTTAAAAGATGTAACTTTTTCCCATCTTCAACTAGTAAAAGATAGTATTAAAAGTACTTTGAGCAACAAGGGCCAGTTAAAACTCAGACTGGAGGAAAAGAACAAATCAAGAGTGAAGGCACAGGTCTCTCTGTTTATTGATGTGATGCCTGGTCAATACTTTCATTTGGACAAAATGGATCATGAAAAATAGACTAGGGTTATACTCTCACAGAAGCTGATAAGCTCAAGATGTCTGAGATTAAGTCTAGAGAGACAGAACAAGGCCAATCTTGAAAATAAACATAGATTTGGCTTTTTGAATTTAAAATTGAACACAGTCAAATGAAAAAGAAGTCAGTTTATTTTTTGAGACTGTTATATGGCCAAAAGAATCCCCAGTTCTGATTCAATAAGTCTGTCAATGTTTAAAACTTACTGTGATCTTTAGAGCTTCAATATTCTACAAAGTAGAAAGCGGACTGAGAAGACTTTTCAACCTTTTATTAGGACTCTCGTGTTGCCTTCATTTGAAATCAAGGATGATAAAAATTAAGGGATTACCAGAGAGAAGAGCCAAGACTTCCCACTGGGGCCTCATCATTTCTCAACCCTAGAATAGTGGGTTTTTGCAGCATCTGTCCAGCATGATTTCAGAATTGTTTTAGACAAGTGATTGTGGATGCCTCCAATTCTTTCTGTATAGGGTTGTTTACTGCAATTATTCTACCCCTCTTCTACTTTGTCTGTTGGATGTATGAGGAACATACAACTTGTCTCTTTAGTTCGTAGTTTTCCAAGAAAAGAGAAGCTGTGTCTTCAGTCCAGATAGAACTGAAGGTACAGAAAGTCACAGGATTCGAGTCTTATTCTGCAATACAGAAAGTCTTTTTTTCATGGGAGAATGAATGAATGTATTTTAGGAAGGGAAGAAAACATATATATATATATATATATATATATATATATATATATATATATATATATGATCCACAAAATGATGTGTGGTAGACTGTATTTTATTCTCAAGTACCTGCTGCTCTCCTGCAAGAGTATTATCTTTCCTTCTCCTTTAGAGTCAGGCTTAGTCATGTGACTTGCTTTAAGAACCATCATGTGAGTGCACCATCGGTTTTATTTTTTTCTCTGCTACCACAAGAATAGCATATCTCAGATAGGAGCTGTTGCTTAAGCCTGTCTATAATCTGTCCAGTCTATCATTGATAGGCATTTGGGTTGGTTCCAAGTCTTTGCTATTGTAAACAGTGCTGCAATAAACATAGGGAACATCACACACTAGGGCCTGTCAGGGGATGGTGGGGGAAGGGACAGAGAGCATCAGAACAAATACCTATACACGCAGGGTTTAAAACCTAGATGATACATTGACAGGTGCAGCAAACCACCATGGCACATGTATACCTCTGTAACAAACCTGCCTGTTCTGCACATGTATCCCAGAACTTAAAGGAAAAGAAAACAGAAACAAACAAACAAACAAACCAAAACTCATTGTCAGAACACACATTAGTATTACAATATTAAGATACTTGCACAGACCATCAAACTATACTTAGGACACATCTACACAGCTAAGTCAAATAGAAAATTGAAGGAACTGCCTAATTAACTTAAATTCTGATAGCCCTTGCTTTAGTTATCTAGATATTTAAAGGTAAAAAATTTTATATTATTCATTTTTACTCTCTTAGATTTCATGCTTACTTAGGTATAGACTTAATCTCAAAGTTTCCTAATTTCCACTAAAGATAGTTTGAAGTAAGATAACTCTTGGAGTGGAACACCACATAAAAATGGCCTCTTTCTTTTCTCACCTGAGAACAGTATTCCAATGAAATCCTGCCTAAATTAACTAGAAATCCTTGCACAGGGTCCAAAGCCATGAATACATCATTTAGTGAAATAGTCTTGCGTTATCACACATCACTGCCAATTTGTAAATAATACAGCAGGACCATGTTTTAGTGTCTGACTTGGAGGTATTATTTAATCACTTTGTCTCATATTTGGATTGTCTTGTTTGGTGGGACTACCATAACCATTCTTTTCTCTATGAGCTAACGAGCCTGATGTACTAGGTTTTTTTGTTCTGAGGTAACTGTAATTTAAGCATACCCAACCTCAGTTTTATTAAGGCAGAAGATCTCTACTCCACAGCTTAATCTGAAAGCTGTTTGCGATGAGATTCTGTCTTTATAATAAACTATATATATAGAGAATATATAAATATATAATAAAATATATATATAGAGAGAAGTTGCCATTTGACCCTTAAAATGTTTATTGAAAGAAAAATGTAGTCACACATATTAGTTTTATTTTATTTTCTAAAAATTTATTAATTTTATTTTCTATCATTCCTGTTCTATTTTTTTAATTTAAATGTCCCCACCCCTCAAAATGTAATTTTCTTTCTGTTTGCTTCTTCATGTTTTAAAATAGAGTTGTAGCAAAATACGTTCAAGAATTTCCTGGCTGTCAAGAAAGCAAAGTTTTTATGAGCTGCTTTCTGAATGAGAAAATAAGAGAAAGAAAATAAAAGAAAGAAGGAAAAGCATATTGTGTCTCAAAAACAGAACAAATTTTCCCTGGTATTTGAGTATATGTGTGTGTGTGTGTGTGTGTGTGTGTGTGTGGTGTGTGTGTGTGTATGTGTGTATATATATATATGTATACATATGTATGTATATATATGTGTATAAATATATGTGTATATATATACACATATATATGTGTATATATATACATATGTGTGTATATATATACATATATAGATATATACACACACACACAAAATATATTTAGTATTATACTCAAACACCAGGGAAAATTTGTTCTGTTTTCGAGACACAATATGCTTTTCCTTCTTTCTTATATATATATATATATATATATATATATATATATATATATATGTATATATATATGTGTATATATATATATATATATTTAGTGTAATATTTAAAATATATATATATTTAATATAATTGTGATCCAAATGGTGGTGGTGAAAACAGGATCACTGAGCTTCAAGAAAGCCAAGTCCTGGTCTGAGTTTCTCAACTAGCTAAGGGCATAACCTAGGGCAAATATTTTCACCTTTTAATTTCTTTATGTACAGATTAAAGCCTCTAGACCAGTATTAGTTATCACTGTTTTTAGGTGCAGCATTAGTTATCTCTGTTTTCTGTTTCAGGTCACCTAGATTTCAAAAGAAATCACTTTAGGAACAGGTGTCATTCAGTGTAAACAAGAGGCTTATCCAGGTACAAAGAGACAGACTGTCTTCATGAGTATCAGAGATGCCGCTGTCAAAACTGCCTAAAAATTTAGAATATAAAGAAAATCTGTTTTCTAAGTATAAAGCAGTGTAGAATGTTCCAAATGCTGCTGTAGTACATTGCTACTTTTTTTTTTAAAGTTCAGCAACACTTGTTGGAAATCTCTTAAATAACCTTTTCCTGGCTCCATTTTAATTTTGTTTTTCTCAGCCCTTGAATTGTCAGCCACCCAGCATGAAATGTAAGGTTTTTTCTTTAAAATGTTTTAAAGGAAATATACCCATTCTGAACATTTTTGGAGAAAATGACCTCTTACCTACAGAATTGCCAAGGCATTTGTGTTAAAGATGTGTTCTTTTCTCCTGGAGGAAATTTCGTATATTTTGATTTATGCCCTTGACATGTTTTAAAGGATAGAAAATGTTCGATGTATTTCAGCTTCTGAAGTTAAAGGAGTCACTTCCTCAGATATGGCTGCTTAATGTTCAATACTCTTAAAAAAATTGAAAGCTGGGGTTGGTGAAGGAACAAGTTCAATTTTTGCATTAAGTGAAATATGCAGAGCTGCTGCTGGCACAAATAAAATACTGCTGGGGAAGTTAAGGCAGCTTTAGGAAAAGGAGTAAGGTGAGGGTGGGAAGTGCTTGAAAAGTCAAGTCCTTTCTCTTTTGCCCCTCTCCCTGTTGGACTGAGTATCTTGTTTGACATTCAGGAGATGGGTAATAAGGATGCACTCTCTAAGCCACAGCTTTATCAGGAATTTTCATTATTCACCTGTACAAATCAGAGCTGAAAGCAGGAATAATGAAGGAGCCTAATTGAAAACTGTGCTCTTGGATTTTTAACTCTCTTACATTTTGAAAATAAATGATGAGTTTAATTGAACTAATACCCAAACGTACCTTGAGTTTGGCTGGCACTGTGTCCAATTATGAAGATGTGGTAACGCAGAAGAGAAGAGCACTAGACCATTCTCTGTCCCTTTGAGCTAATCCACACTAGACAAGCTAAGCCGCTTTTGTTTTTTCCCTCTTTCTGGCTCTCATTTTCCCACTCTGTAAATGAAGGTTTTGGACCAGTTGTTTTTTTAGGGTGCCTTTTGTAACACTTCTCAGTTTGTTTTTGTTTCTTTACTCAGCATAATCTTCCAGTTTTCCCGACCTCTAGAAATTTCCTGATGTTCTGCCCTCTCATGTGGGAGGAATCATCTAGTGAACAGGACGTAATATGCTACTTTCTCAAGATATGTATCTTTTTGTCATTGTTGTGTATTCTATTTTTAATTTCACTTTTAAAACCATAAAAGTTTGTAATTATCAATTTATCTCACATTAAATTAGATTTACGTACATTTTATCATGTCTTTGCTCTTTATTTCTTCTTGTATTTCAAGCTTTCCATCTGTAATTATTTTTCTTCTGCCAGACATCTATGCCTGTAAACAATTTTCTTTAGCTAGGTTTTGCTACTAGTTTTATCTTGCTTGAATATGTTTCTAGTTTGTATCACTTTTGAAAAACATTTTTAGATATAATAATTTTGATTTGTAGTTCTTTTTTTTTTTTGGCACGTGAAGAGATTCTACTGTCTAGTATCTTCCATTGTTGTTCTTAATGTGTCATCTGTCACTTATAAATGCCGCTTCTTTGAAGGTAATACCACTTTTCTCTAGCTGCTTTCTGTTTCCCTCCCCTTCTCTCCTTCTTAATCTGCATTTTCATGATAATGTGTTTAGATATGGGTTTCTTTTTTATTTATACTTATTGGGTTTCACCAGATTTGTTAATTTTGTGGATAGCTAATTTTCATCAGACATAAACATTCAAAGCTCTCAGCTCTTCAATCATTTTTCTGCTCTATTTTCTCCTCTTTACTTCTATAAATATGATTATTTATCTGATAGAAACTTTTCATTCAATTCTTCATGCCTCTTAATCTCTTTTGTCATATTTTCCATCTTGTTTTCTCTCTGTGCTCCATTCTGGGTAATTAATCCTGATCTGCATTTCAGTTATTCAGTTAACTTCATAATTGGGCTAAACTACTATGACTTAATTAATGTGAATTGTAATATAAACATTTATGAGTTGGTTTATGCTTACATCTTTTAGGACTTTATTTAGATCTGTTCAGTGCTCTCTCTTCTGAAGGGGAGAAAATGGTTGGGGAGAATTTACTTTTGCATCAAACTTCTATTGTGGAACCCTTTGGGATTCCAGTGTTATGGGTGTTGAAATTGTTCTACTAGGCATCATTGCTTTAGCAGAGCTGGGGCTTTGTTCCTCATGACAAAACTAAGGTTCATATTTACCATATTGGACAAAAGTCCTCAGGGAAAAGCAGTTTTGTGTTTCCACTTACTTTTCTTTGTTCTTGCTTTTCTTAAACTTTAGTCATTCTTAGATACTGTCTCCTCTCAACACCTTAAAGAATATGTGTGTGTGTGCGTGTGTGCATGCATGCATACATCTTTATAATACTAGTTTATGGTTTTATATTATATCTTTCACTTCTAGTTGTTTTCAGTAGAGGATGAGTAAAGATATCTAGCCCACCATATTTCTTTCCAAAATAATTTTTCTCTCATTTGTTGTCTGTGGCTGCTTTCTATTGAAAGTCCTCCTGCCTCACTAGCCTGGCTTTCTTCATTTCTGCTTCAGGCTCCCCTTTCTATTTCTGTCTACAAGGCTCAGTTCTCAGCCCACACCCCACTTCTTCATCTGCCTCTGCTTCCTAGGGAATTGTATCTAATCCTAAAGTCTTACATATCATTCATATACTAATAAATTTCAATTTTAAATTTACAGTCTAGACTCTCACTGATCCCCAGTTATATTTTTAATCATTTATTAAATAGTCTCCTTTGGGCGTTTATTTGTTTTCTCAAATTCAGAATGTTTAAAATGAAACTCTGTTTTATTTATTCTAATTTTACTTTTTCATCTTAATTCCCCATTTCTGAAAATGCTGTCACCATTTTCTAGAGTTGCTTAGCCCCAAGACCTATAAGTCAGCCTTGATATTTTTCCTCTTTTTGATATCACTTCTAGCTCCGTCTGCAAATTCTCTTGTTTCACCTCTCAGATATATAGATGTTCCTCAACATATAAGGGGGCTATGTCCTGATAAAACCATTGTAAGTTGAACACATCAATATCAAAACATATTTATTACCTCAATAAACCCATATTATAGTTGAAAAATTAAAAGTCAAATCATTGTAAGTCCACATGCTCCTCGGATTACTATGATGCTACTTCCTGATAAACCCATTATAAAATCAAAAAATTGTAAGTCAAACCATCGTGAGTCAGGGATCCTCTGTATCTGAAATCTGATCATTTTTACTGTACCTACTCCTAACATATAGATCCAAATATGTATATCTCCTACAAGAATATGCCAATTCAACCACTTAATAGCTTTCAAAACCTAACCAATTATGCAATTTATCTGCTCTTAGCTTTTTTTCTTTGTAAAGTTGTTGTAATGACAGCATCTATCTGGGGCGATGTTGGGGGGGGGAATTGCATGATGAAATTAACTTATAAACTTAAAACAATTAGAAAAGTCACTGGAACACAGTAAGTACTGTATTAATATGTCATTGTTATCTGAAAGTATTTGATTTGTTTACTTATTTGTTTATTTTCTTTATACTTCACTAAAATATAGGTCAGAAAGGAACAGGAGCTCAAACTGTCATATTCCTCATTGTCCTCTATTGTCAGATCTACTGCATGTAATTTGTAGATGCTCATTCAAGACTTAATACCTGAATAAATTCAGTTTTCCACTCACTTATTTTTTTATTACACACATGTTGAGTAAGTGTCCATGTGAGTGAGAGATTGTGCTAGCTTTTGGAACTACAAAGACAAGTCTACATCTTTGAACTAGTGGGACTAAGTCTTTCTTGAAAAGACAACTAAGCAAAGATCTCATTGAAGTGCAATGTGGCAAGTGCTCTATTAGAAGAAATTCCTGATAATTTCTGAAGGCTGGCAATATGGAATACCCTTTGGAGAAATACTCATGCATGTCTTGTAGACAACACTTTACATAAGATCAACTCAATATTTTGGCTTCTGGAAGTTATCTTGGATAGGTTAGAATGAGATCTAGAATCTTGATTATCTAGCTCTCCTGGATCTTATCAACTTTCTGCAATGAATGGAAAGTGAATTTGTTAATCCACGGGCATAAGACTATTCCAGTGAAATTAATGAATTGGAAAAAATGGCCTGAAACAAAAAGAACTGCTATTTTGAGAGTGGCTGCATTGCCCTCCACAGAATGATGATCATGAATGGTCATTACTTCAGGTGATGATGAAGGTACTTTCAGTTAAGCAGAGACAGAGAAATATCCTTAAGGGAGTTTTTCTTCAAAGATAAAGCACCTTATTGAACTTCCAATGGAGGGACCTTGAACATATTTTAAGTAAGAATAAGAGAACAGCCATCATGGTGTGAAGAAACTAGCCAGAATTTTGAAAAAGAAGTATTGACTTCTAGCTTCCTGTTATATCAGGATTTTCCAGAGAGAAAGACATGATAAAATAATAGATAGATAGATATATATATATAGATAGATAGATAGATAGATAATAAGTAGATAGATAGATAAAGTAGATAAAGGGGCACTATGACAGAAAAATTGGCTCATGTGATTCTGGAGGCTGAGAAGTCTTACCACAGGCCGTCTGAAAGCTAGAGACCCTAGGATGACAGTTGAGTGGCTCATCCAAGTCCAGAAGTCTTGGAACCAGGGAAGCTCATGGTGTAATTATTGGTCTGATTCTGAAAGCCTGAGAACCTGGGGAACCAAAGAGACTGCTGGTGTTAAGTCTTGCAATCAAAAGGCTACAGAACTTGAAGTTCTGATACCAAAGGACAGGAGAATAAGAATCTCCCTGTTTCAAGGTGGGGGGAGGGATCACATTTTCCCTGCTTTCTTGTTCCATTTGGGCCCACAGCTGATGGGATGGTGCTTGCCCACAGTGAGAGCAGATCTTCCCCACTCAGTCCACAGATTAACACACCAATTTCCTCTAGAAACACCTTTACAGACATACCCAGAAATAATGTTTACCAAGTCTCTAAGTATTACTTAATTCAGTCAACACCTAAAGTTAATTAGAACATGTCCAACCCCTATCAAATTGGCACCCATATTAATTCCTTAGACCATACTTAATCCAAGTAAAGACAATAATAAGGTACTAGTTTCACCTAATATGATAGAACCACCACGTGAGCAGCCCAAAATGTACTAATCCCTTCTCAAGAAGAGGAGGTAAAGAAAGACTTTGGGTGATGTTTACTCTTCTCCCAAGATCCTATAACTTAAATACTATGTATATGTGCTGCTGAAGTGAGCACTAACTTAAATACTATGCTATAACATTAATAATAATAAATCTTATGTTAGATATATTATTATATATATCAGGAAGAGGAGGTAAACTTCGAGAAGAGGAGGTAAAGAAAGACCTTGGGTCGTGTTTATTCTTCTCCTGAGATCCTATAACTTAAATATTATGATATAAGGTTAATAATAATAATATATCCTATGTTAAAGAATTAAGGGAGAAAGAAAAAGATACATGCTACACACACACACACACACACACACACAGACACAGTATTCTTAACAAAATAGGAAAGAAATATTCATGACAATTGCAGTCCTTGTTTCTGTACCTGATACACCTGGTTGTAATGGGCATTTATAATTACCTTCTTCCACTACTTATTCTGTATTCCCTGTGTCTTCAGCAAGCACCTCAGTTAGTTGTGATTATTTACCTAGTGAGGTGAGCAAAACCTTTATTCCTGAAGGGTCTGGGTCATTTGTAATCTTGCCTGGATTGGGTTGTTCTAGTTTCCCATTGACCTTAATCACAGGATATGATAAAACAAAGAGGTAAGGAATCTCCTGTATTCCAGACATACCCTTCCTTACCTCCATTGTCGAGTAGTAGTTCAATTTCTTCTTGGTAGTCTGGATCAATCAACCCAGCCAACACTGTTACTTTCTTCTTAACTTTTTGACTCAAAGGCATAAGGAGCTCAAAGTGGCTGGGTGGCAGTCTTAACTTCCAGTTCCATAAAATTATTGTTATGTCTTCTGGTGGCAGCATTTCTCTCTCTGGAACTAAAACCTCTAGTCTATAAAGTTGTGTAAAGTTGCAGGAACAGGATACAAATAATTTGCTAGTGGGTCACTAGGGATAATGGTGAGTTTAGTCATTCCCGTTTCTCCCCTTAGTTCCTGGAACATAAATCTTGACTATGCCACACATTTGACATTGATTCAGAGCTTATACAGCCTTTTGGAGAACCTTGCCCCAACCCTGCAAAGTACTGTCATTTGGCTGGCACTGTAACTGCAACTTTAATAGGCCCTTCCACTGTTCTCTCAAGCCTGTTGCCTCATCAGAGTGATGAGGGACATGGTAAAACCAGTGGATCCCAGGATAAGCATGGGTCCATTGCCACAGGTTTTCGGCTGCGGAGAGATTTCTTTGGTCAGAGGCAACACTGTGTGGAATACCATAATGATAGATAAGACATGCTGTAAGTTGATGAATGGTAGTTTGACAGAAGCATTTTGTGCAGGGAAGGCAAATCCATATCCAGAGTGTCTTTTTTCTAATAAGGACAAAACACTACCCCATCCATGATGAGAAGTGATCCAGTGTAATTAATCTGCTACCAGGTAGCTGGCTGATCACCCCAAGGAATAATACTGTCTGAGGGGCTCAGTGTTCGTCTCTGCTGCTGGCAGATTGGATACTCAGCAGTGCCTATAGCCAGGATGGCCTTGGTGAGTGAAAGTCTATGTTGCTGAGCCCATGCATAAGCTCCATTCCTACCACTATGGCTACTTTGTTCATGAGCCCATTAGGCAATCACAGCTGGTTGGGGAAAGAGGCTGACTGGCATTCACAAAACAGGTCCTCATACAAAACAGGTTATCTCATTTGATTATTAAAATCATCTTTTGCTAAGGTCACCCTTAGGTGAACATTCACATGGGACACAAATACTTTCATGTTTTTTATGTACTCAGAGAGGTCTATCTATATACCTCTCCACCGAATTTCCTTGTCACCAATTTTCTAATGATATTCCTTCTGTATCTCTGGCCATCCAGCCAAAGCATTCTCTATAGCCCATAATTTGGCATATAATTGCACATCTGGCCATTTTCCTTCCAAGCAAAGTGCACGACCAGGTGAATTCCTCTCCAGAAAGATTTCCCTTTACCATTGTCCTTCAGGGATGTCCCTGAAAGGGGCTGTCTTGCTGCAGCTCTCCACTTTCAGGCAGTGCCTACATATCATATAGAACCATCTATAAACCAGATTCTGGTCTTCTTTTCCTCTGTCAGCTGATCACAGGGTACTCCCTTTGAGGCCATGGGTACAGGCTAGGAGAGATATGGCAGTGTAGCCAGAGAAGGAACCATGACATTTAGGCCACTTCCTCTTGTAACTTACTTGTGCCTTCAGGACCTGCTTGGGCCTGATCGCCATATATACCACTTCCATTTGATGATGGAATGCTGCTGTATATTCCCAACTTTATGTCTGGGCTGGTAAGGTAATACACAGTTTATGATAGGCGGCTCAGGTTACACAATAACTTGGTGGCCCATGGTCAAGCGTTCAGTTTCTACTGAGGGCCAGGAGCAGGCCATTAGCTGCCCCTCAAAGGGAGAGTAGTTACCTGTGGATGATGGCAGGGTCTTGCTTCAAAATTCTAAGGGCATCCCTGGAGATCACCTATAGGGGCCTGCCAAATCCTCCAAACAGCATCCCTATCTGCTACTGACATCTTTGGTGCTATTGTATCTCCTGAATTATATGACCCAGTGAGAGCAGCCTGGACCTATTGCAGACCCTTCTCGTGTTCTAGGCCTCACTCAAAGCCAGCAACTTTCCAGGTCACTTGGTAGATAAGCCAGAGTAACACACCCATGTGAGTAATGTATTGCCTCCAAAATCCAAGTAGGCCTACTAGGCATTATGCCTCTTTCTTGGCTCTAGGAGTGGCTAGATGCAGCAACTTATCCCTCACCTTAGAAGGACATGTCCCATACAACTGGATCCCTAAAAACTTCACTCAAGTAAAAGGTCCTTGAATTTTGGATTTATTTCCCACCCTCTGCCATGCAAATGTCTTATCAATAAGCCCAAAGTAATTGCTACTTCATGCTCACTAGGTTCATTCAGCCTAATATCATTAATGTAATGGACCAGTGTGATATTTCATGGAAGGAAAAGATGATGAAGATCCATGTGAATTAAATTATGGCATAGAGCTGGAGAGTTGACATGCCCCTTAAGAAGGACAGTGAGGGCGTATTGCTGACTTTGACAGCTGAAAGCAAACTGCTTCTGGTGGGCCTTTGAGACAGGGATGGAGTAAAAGCCATTTTCCAGATCAATAGCTGGATTCCAGGTACCAAGAAATATGTTAATTTGCTCAAGCAACAAAACCGCATCTGGTAAAGCAGGTGCAATTAGAGTCACCACTTGGTAACGCTTGGGATAGTCTGTTGTCATTCTCTATGACCTATCTATCTTTTGCACAGACTAAAAAGAGAGTTTATTGATGTAGTGGGAATTACCACCCCTGAGTCTTTCCCTTCCTGATGGTGGCACTAAACCTCGGTGATCCCTCCATAGATGCAGTATTGTTTTTAGTTTACTATTTTTCTAGGTAGAGACAGCTCTAATGGCTTCTGTTTGACTTTTCCCACCATTACATACATTAGGGAACTAATGTGGGGGTTCCACCAACTGCTAGGTATGTCCATTCCAATTGTGCATTTCAGAATTGGGGAAATGATCACATGATGGATTCAGGGACCCACTGGACCACTTGGACCACTTGGAGTTGGACCCAAGCTGAAACTCCATGGATCGCCTTATCTCCATAAGCCCCTGCTTTACCTGGAGGACCACAGTGATGTTTCTCATATCTTAAAATCAATGTCAGTTCAGAACAGTGTCCAGTAGTTTCCTAAAGTTCTGATTATTTCCTTTTTCTCAAGGCACAGTTATTCTCATAAAAGGCCACAGGTCCCTTTGGAGAACGATGGGAGAACCATTAACCATATAAATTTTCAGTAATGTACAGGAGTCCTTTCTAGAGGGGACCTGGCCTCCCCTTCATTCAAAAGGTTTTGGATCTGTAAACTGGCCCAAGACTGGAAATTTAGTGAAGGGCCATGATTCTCTGCTTTAATGATTTGAGTTAGACTGTAGTTCATTTGACCTGAAAGTTTTCTGCTTATACAGATCAAGTAAAAATTTAGTGGGTTTACTGTTTACTTCACCTCTAGGAGCACCGTGAATAACTAGCCAACACTAAAGGTTTAAACAAGTCAGACTATTCTGATCGTTGCTTTGCCTTTGCTGCCCATAAGAGTAACTTCACCCATCTTGCCTTTGATGATTGAATGCCACACTTACTCCTGCAGTCCTCAGATCCAATTGTTTCCATTGTATCTAAGTTTTTTGGTTGTGTGACTGTGGCTCTCAATGTAAGGTCCTACCTCCAGAGAAGGACAATCATGGAGCCCTTCAGGAATGCTGAGGCACCCCTCACAAATTTATTCTCAAAGTATTGATGAAAAGTGTGTCTTCTGGACCCTCCCAGTATGGGTGAGTAGGTTTCAAGTGACAAATCCACTATTGTATTCCAATCTTCCTAAGCCTTTTAATTTTTTTGAGTTCCTTCCTCTACCTTAAACCAAGGGAGACCAGGCATCTCCAACTTGCTCATGGTGGGACATCTTTTGATCTATGTTTCCGGCAACAAACCAAACTATTAGCACTTTCCCTAACTCCCCAAGCTGCCATATTAAATGCAGAATCTCTTCTTAGTGAGCCTATATTAATGAATTGGGCCAAATCCAATTTTGTGTTCTTTTCACTTTGATCTTTCATCCTTAATACCTATTCCCACACATGTTCTTTGGATTTCTGATTGTATAAATTAGAAAACTCAAGTAGTTCTTTTGGAGTGTCATGCACCTCCTCATGGGCCACCCTCTGTGCCTCCCCTTTAGGGGCTTGCTAGGACTTGAGTCTAGTTATAGGTCTAGAAGCAAAGAGGAATGTTGGTAGTGGGTCCTGAGAAGAATCAGTATTGTCTTGTGAGGCAACTGCCTTGCAGGAACTCATTACCATTTCTTTAGGCAATGCAGGGTTTATCTCCTCAGACAGGTATTATATAAAGTATGATACCGCTGTGGGCAGAGATACAGCTGCAGTCACTGGGGGTGAGGGTGGAAGGTCATTCTTCTGATAAACAAGGCTCATAAGAATTTAGGGGCTCAATGTCACCAGCCTCATCAGGGTCTTTCCACATGTGTTCCCATCCCAACTTGTAGAATCCCATTTTTTTTTCCCCAGTCAGTACTCTCCCTTTAACAGTAGACACCCTGCAAGGCTGACTTTAACTTTCACTGTGATTGAGAAAATCATATGATCAGTGCTTGTGTTTGATTTTCAGCAATTTCAGCCCTGTGGATGCAGGAAGGAAGATTCTGACCAGGCACGCTTAAAGAAGCCCTTAGGCTATTTATGCCTATTTGAATCCCTGAGCTCATTCTCTTTTTTTCATACTTTTGTCAAGCAACATTAGAAGAAACCAACTGAAGTCATTATATTCCTTTGTTTTCCACAAATGTTCAAAAGTGTCATATAGAGAGTCACTGAGTTCCTTTCCTTTGTATGTGTTTAATTTGGAGTATCAAATGCAAATATTCTGGGTATCTCTATAAAAATTTTATGCCATGGATTCTCAGTGCTCTCTGTACTATTAGAAGTAGAGCCCTGAGCATTTTTAGGTCTAATTGGATTATGGAAATGGTTCTAGAAGCTCCAAAATGAGTTAATAAAACTCATCCTTAAAGTCCTGTTTCTCTAGAACCACTCTGGGTAGCAAGATCTGTATCAGTCAGGTTTCTCAAGAGAGACGGAACCAACAGGATAGATGAACGGATAGATAGATAGATTAGATCGATACATAGATGATAGCTAGCTAGCTAGCTAGCTAGATGATAGATAGATACAGATGTGTGAAAAGAGATTTATTAGAGAAATTCGCTCCCATGATTATGGAGGGTGGGAAAGCCACGACAGGTTGTCTGTGAGCTAGAGACCCTGGGATACTGCTGGCATGGCTCAATCCAAGTCCAAAAGCCCCAGAATCAGGGAAGCTGATGGTATGATTCTTAGTCAAAGACCAAAGGCCTAACAACTGGTGGGCTGCTGTTGCAATTCTTGGAGAGTGTGACGTTCTGATATTTAAGGACAGGAGAATAAGAGTGTCCCCGTGTGAGGAATAAGAGAAAATTGCGTTTTCTCTGCCTTGTTGTTCTACCTGTGTCCTCAGCTGATTAGATGGTGCCTGTCCACACTGAGGGTAGATCTTCCCTACTCGGCCCAACTCACATGCCAGTCTCTTCTGAAAACAACCTTACAGACACCCCCAAAAATAATGATTTATCATTTCTCTAGATCTTAATTCAGTCAAGTTTACACCTAAAATTTACCATTACACTTCTCTACTTCATAGCTCTGTGATCTTGGATAAGAAACTGAACCTCTGAATATCTGTTTCCTTATCTTTAAAATGGGACTAATAATATCTACAAATTTGTCATAAGCGTTGGAAACAATGTACATAAAATACTTGGTACATAGTAGACCTTCACAGTAATTATTATTCATTTTTATTATGAAATAAATAGGCATAAAAAGAATGTCAATTAATTTGCATATTATTGTGCAAATATGCTTTTATTCATGTGCAACTCTTTCTTTGCTATTTTCTATTATTGCTGGTAATTAATGCCTCATGTGCTAGCAGCTTTTGTGTCTCTAACAATCAGAGGCTTAGCAGCTCTACCTTGTTTATATTCAGGTTAACATACTGCTGCCTATGCGAAACTGTGTGAAGGGATTTCAGAAGTCATGGATAATTTTCATCAATTGCTGAATTCTATCCTGGAAATTGAAATACTTTCACAAGGGCAATGACCTCCTCCTACCACCCTGCCCCATTAAAGATAATGCTTAGATAGTACATCTCTCTTGAAAATCTTTCTGCTCTTTCCTTCTCCACATTTGTCACTTTACCATCTTCCAAACATGCCCTCCAGACAAAATTAATCTATTTCCTCTCTACATAGTCTGAACACATTGCTTACATTTACCATAAGTTGTGAAAACTAAAATGTTGTTTGTTGTGATACATGGTACCCAGGAGTTTGAGGCTGCAATGAGGCATGCTTGTGGCATTGAACTCCAGCCTGGGTGGCAGAGTGACACCTTGTCTCAAAAAAAAAAGTGTTACAATGTGAAAAAGTATGAGGTTGGTGAAGTATGAAGAATTTCAAATTAGGCTGCAAGGTCTTTGAGGGCAGAAAATATACTCAAAGAACCTGACAAAACTCTGGGTTCATTGGGCAAAATTAATCTATCTCAGAATGTTTTTCTATAGCTGATTTTGATATCTAGGGTTGGAAGGGAATGGAGAAATCATGAGGACATTTATAATTATGATGTTGATACCTGCTGAGGGTGAAAGAGGGAGAAATTCATGCAGAGAAGGGAGATGGTCATAAGAGAATACGAATACCACCAGTGTCCAACTTTGATGAGGACTTTTCTTCTTAAACACATATTTACAGTCTTTATTTTGTAACATCTTCAAATAATATGATTTTCTATACTCCCCAAGTCACTTATTGGGGAATATTTTATGTACATGAAAATGTGGTTTTAGATAGAAGAATCCCAATGCACTTAAGACTCAAATGCAAGACAGCATGTGATTATGTCAATGAATTCATTCTGTAAATAGATGCTTATAGAAAATTTTAAGTAATTATAAAGTAATTATGTAAATTATTAAGTGACAATGAATTAACATGGCACATATTTCTAAGGAGTGAGTTACTGTTGAGCAGTTTGCAATGCCACTGTTAATTAACAAAGACTGTATTAGAGTTTGGGGAAAAAGCTTTACTGACCCAAGCCTGAGGATATCAGAAGTGAATGAGAAATGTTAATCTGTAAGCCATTTGTGTTAGGTATATAGTATTTTCTTCATTTATTAACCTTTTCTAGAAGATAAATTAGATTAGTTCAGCATAGCTTGTTCTTTGTGCGCCCATGCTGGTGCCTTATGATAACTGTTTTTCTTGGCAGAATCTGGCAGGGATTATCAGCTATCACATTAAACAACCCCCCAACTCCTCAACTGACCTTTTCCCAACTATGAACACCAGAACCACAGTTACTCATTCTTGGGCCATTGACAGTTCTCATTATTTTACGATTTCTCAAAGTTCGTTAATATTTGTATCATGATCAGTTTTGCATGTTATTTTAATGTCCTGAGATAAAATTATTGTTGGCTTCCACACATTTTCTTTTAAAGCGCCTAGCTGCTTTTATTCCAGTTAAACTTTCTAAAACTTTCCCCAGTAACCCAAAGTCCTGAATCTCACACCAAATCAGTGAAACAAATTTGGCGTCAGATTAAGATAATTAAATCATTATCTGTAACAATGATTCCTAAATCTCAAGGGATTCCTTCCAAAGGAGATGCTTCAGAATCTACTGCACTATTGAGCATTGTGTGATAAAACCCTCCACGAGCTTTAAGGAAACAGAAATAAAGGTTTGGGAGGGCAGGCATACAATTAGGCTCTGCATAAGGAAAATTCATATAACTAGGAAACTTGTTTTAATTAAGCAGAAGTCTACATGCTAACAAAGAGAAAAAATTAAGGCACTCTAGCCAAAACCAGATTTATCATCATTTTCATACATCCATTTTGTTTTCTCCCTTCTGTATCTGTGATTATGCAAAGCTTGCCTGATAAATGATAATTGAGATATAATTGAGAGATGAATAGGGGTTAGGAGTTAACCAAGTAAGAAGTTAGAGAAGACTGTTCTGGCAGGTGAAATTGCATATATGAATAATGTGGAGATGTGATTTTGCACTGTAGACATTTGAAGGTTGTATTAGTCTGCTTGGGCTGCTATAACAAAATGCAAAAGACTTGATGGCTTAAACAATAGTAATTTATTTTTTTTTTCACAGTTCTGTGGGCTGGAAGTCTGAGATCAGTAAGTCAGCTTGGTCAGGTCCTGGTGAGGACCCTCTTCCTGGCTTGCAGATGGCTGTCTTCTCATAATGTCTCTTCATATAAGGGCACTAACCCCATCATGAGGACCCCACCCTCCTGACCTTATCCAACCCTAATTACCTCCCAATGGCCCCATGTCCAAATATGATTCCATTAAGGGTTAAGGCTTCCATGTATGAATTGTGGGGGGACACAAACATTCGCTCCATAACAGGGTTATAGAACCTGGAGAGCAAGGGAAGATGAATATGAGATGAAGCTGAAGAGCTGACTAAGGAGGTGTTTTTAGAAGCATGACAATGGCAGGTCATAGGGCTGGAAAGCAATAATACTTCCAGTGAGTCATGAGAGTAGTCAAGGAAGTGACCATGTCCTTGGGACACCCCAGATGTGGTGATCTTACAATCAGCAAAATAAGGCTCAGCATTCACATTGTAGTTAAGCTCTTTCAAGCAAAGCTATCTCCAGCAGGGAATTTCCCCCAAGAAGAGCATGAACGTTTTGATTTTAACCTGTTGTCAAACTGACTCTCATTATTTGCTCATCATAATAGTAAAAAACACAGCCTGGGTGGAGATTTAAGCTAATGAGACATGTGATATATGAACAAGCATGTACAACTACTGTGCATGTGCACCCAGAAGACTCCCAGAACATGCTTAAGGAACACCTCTTACCATGCCCTTATGAATAACCATATAAGACTCCCATAAAGGGAGTCTTCCTAGTGTCATTCTTTGCTGTCTCAACCTTACCCGCCACCCACCCTAAATCCTCTCACTTTCAGGGTGTACTATCTATTCTGCACCTAACTTTGAAAATATTGTTTCTCCTCTGCAATAAATTACTATGTGAGGCATCTCCTTTTCTCTTTGTGCCTTGTTTAAATTATTTTAAACTAAGAAAACAAGAACTGAGGTCTCACAACAGTTGTCAACACCAAGTTGTGAAGAGCTGTATATAAAATGCCATGGGACTTAGATCATGTCCAAAAGATTTTATAAGCACTAATCTCCCAAGCAGAGTACTCTTAATTCAGAATAATCACCCTGGGGGTAGCATAAAGACTGGTTAAGGAAGAGAGAATCTGTAGGTGGGAGTACACCTAAGGGCAGAAATGTTTATTAGGGGCCACTTGTAGTATAGAAGAAAGATGGCAGGAACCTGAACCATGACAGTGAGAGGGGAAGTTCTGGATATTCAAGGGAAATGGTTGTAGTTCTAAGACTTAAAAAACAGAGGATAGGTCACAGAAATAAAGAATAGGGGTATATTGTTTCCCTAAATCTCTTCTGTTGTTTGCACAATTTTTAATTTTACCACCCAAATTTCTATGTCCATGCATAATGGAACTCAGTGAGGCAGTAGTGTCAGTTAATGCCAGTGGTCCAATGCAAAAGTTCAACTCCTGCTGGGATTCTTTATTTGTTAGTTCATTTTCAGTTGCTACAACAGAATGCCTGAGACTGGGTAATTTAGAAAAACAAAGAGGTTTATTTGGCTTACATTTCTGCAGGCTGGGACATCTAAAACTGAGGGACTGCATCTGGTGAGGGCCTTCTTGCTGTGTTACAACATAGTGGAGAACATCACATGGTGAGAAGCAGAAAGTGTGTCAGCTGAAGTCTCTCTTCCACTTCTTATAAAGCCACCAGTTCCACTATGGGGGCCCCACCCTGATGACCTTATCTGATTCTAATTACCTCCCAAAGGCCCCATCTCTAGATGCCATCAACATATGCTTTGGAAATTAAGTTTTTAACCAAGTAAAATTTGGGGGATACGTGCAAACCATAGCACATGGTCATGACAATTAAGGGCATAGTTGTGCCATGTGTCTGGACTGAGACATTGAAAATAAATCGACAGGGATGGTAGTTTTGAATGGTAGTTTTCCATCACTGCAGAAATAATAAAAGTTACCCAAACAAAGTGAGTGAGTGAGCGTAAAAGTGTCCAGGCCCAGGAACTATAAACAGTAAGTCATCTTTTTCTGTTAGGTTAAATTCTCATGTTGGGTTCTATTTTAGTAGAGGGCAGTTGGTAATGAAACATAAACATATTAAAACCATTAGAAGATAAAATCCTGACTTCTTTTTGACTAGTCTGGGACTCCTACAGGAAGACGAATTGTTACCTTTTAGTTAATAGAAAGAGATCTCTTCTTGAAGAGACCAGCAGTAGGAATATTACACTGCTTTATCTCATATCTTACCCCCAAAGAGCCAAGAAAACCCACACAATATGAAGAGAAGCAAATGAATCAAAACTGAGATTAGGACATAATGCCTCAGCAGCCAGACGGTCCTTAGGAAAGAGGGGCAGTGGTGTGGGATAGGTCCAAAACAGAAAATCCAAGAACAGAAACTACTTTTAAAATTTATATTCATTCCAGAAGGAATGTAAAATATGTCAAGTTCATACATTAAATAATTTAGTATGCTTATGATTATCCTTATAGTTTATAATACTATTTTAATAATTTACTATCTTTCTCCATGCTGATATTCTGCTTTCTAGCATATGCTATCATTTTACATATACATATGCACAAACATGCACACACTGACACAAACACACACACCCTAGGGTGTGTGTGCTAGGATAAAAGGCACCAGAGCCAAATGATGCTCTTGCATATAGGCACTGCAAGCAACATAATCAAAGATGTCCGTGAAGGAGAGAAGCCTAGAGCTCAGACCTGGAGAGCTGTTTCAGTATTAAGCACCAGAAGTTGGTAAATAAGGAGCATACTGGGAAATGGAGTGCAAGATGGGCCGAAGGGAATGATTTAAGATGGGGTCTAGGAATGAAGTGAAAGTGTCTTTCTTCCAATAATTGATACTTATTGAAAGTATCAATAAGCAAGTATCTTATTGATATTTGCTTTGTGAAGATAGGTTGACCTGCAGCCTAAAGTCATGGAGTGTGTTCAGACAGTAGTTGCAATTTGCCATGTTTGTTGGGAATAAATAGAAATCTAGGGCAGTGATTCTCAAAGTTTGGTCTCTGAACCATCAGCATCAGTATCACCTGGGAATCTGTTAGAAATGCAAGTTATTCACCTCCCCCCATATCTACTGAATCAGACACTCTGGGCTGGGACCTAGAAATCTGTTTTAATAATGCTTCCTGAGCTAAGGCAGTGTGTGTGTGTGTGTGTGTGTGTGTGTGTGTGTGTGCATGTGTGTGTGTACCTGTGTGTGCACAAGCTCATGAGGGAAGTATTGAAGAAGACAAAGGCAGAGACAGGTTGGGAAGAGCTAAGTTTTGTCTGAAGCAAAGTCTTTCTCCTTTTGGTATACATTACTTCTACTTCTCCTGGCCTGACTCTGTAAGGGGTGAAAGAGGATATAGTAGGAATCCCAGTCAAACGATCTTGAGGTTATTAAAGTGGTGTGGTGGAATGCCTTTCTTAGAAAATTACCAAGTTGGACCCTTCTTTGTTATCTTGCCCCACATTCCTTATGCAAACCTTGATTAATTAAATTTTTAAAACTTGCTAGGTTGTTATTGATAGAATTCTGCTCAAACACCACTGATTAGTATAATCACCTTGGATACAGAGGCCGCAGAATTCTAAGGGGAGGAACACCTTTCAAGTCTTCTCAGCCAAGGAAACCTAATACCTCCTAACAATTGCCCCTAGCCCTTCTGAAGCTCTTTAAATAGCTCATGAGGGTTTAGTAAGATTTTTCAAAGTACTATCTGAATGAGATTAACTTGCAATATATTCTTTTAGCCCCCAAATGGTTCATTTTAAAAAAATGCTGCTTGGTCATTAACACAATCAGTGTCCTCATTAATAATCTGAGCTGCCTACAACCATGTCCTGGTTACCTCTGCACTCTGCTATTTACAAGCTGGTCACAAGGAGCTCTTGCAAGTCATTGCATAATAATCAGTTTGCTTTGTTTTCCTTCTAGATTCATTAAATTGTCTTCCAGGATGCCCATTAAGCATGCATTTCTCATCAACTAAGTGGTTCAAAATGAGAACCTTTGAACACTTCTAATTAGCTGTGTAAAGTTTAGAACAAAGTTAACAGAGACCCCCAAAGACTATTGTTTGGAGTTTCAGCCCACGGATTGCTAGTTGCCAAGTAATGTCAAATCAAGAGTGCAGTTTTTACCCCCTGAAGATCTCTTTGAAAAACCAAGATAAAAGGAAGTACATTATTTATAGTAGTTGTCACATTTGTGGCTAATAATTGTTATTTAGGTTAACTCGCATGCATAAGAAATGTGTTGCCACACTTGGTGAGGGATGGCTCAGTTTTGCAAGCCCTGTAGGCCTTTTCAGGGACTTAAGCCAAGGGAGGTCTAACATCTAAGAAAGATTGTTATAGTACTCCAGAGTTTAAAACTCTTTTTTTCTTGGATGAAAGCAAATGTAAAATTAACTCCTAACTAGCTACAAAGATGGAAGGGCCTTAGCAAGACTATTTCAAGGTATTTGAGCAGTATATGGAGAAAATGGATGATCTCTCAGATATCCTCTTAGAATGGCTGTTATCAACCTTGCCTATGCATCAGAAACCCTTGGAAAGCTTTGAACCAATGTTGGCATCTAGGCCCCATCTCAGACCAATTACATAAAAATCTTGGCTGGTGGTATAGCCAAGACATAGTTATATTTATAAAGCTGCTCTGACGATTTTAATGAGAAGCCAAAGTTGACTGCTACAGTCTTAGAATCTACCAGCTATCACTTTCTGGTCCTTGAAGAAGAACTACGGGGCCTATTTGGGATAAAGGAATGCGCCTCCCCACTTCCTTCTCATAAATGAATAGCTGCCGTTCTATTTTTTTCAGAGCAGTAGAATAGATTATTCAAAAGTCACTTGTGTTTTTTTATTGTTTTTATAAATCTTAAAAAAATCATTTAGTTTAACTTTGTATTAATAAGTGTTAAAATTTGTTTGCACTATAATTCAATAAGCATTCATTGACTAAGCCCAGAGATACATTTTGGGGGATATAAAGGCTACTGACATTGAAATAGTCCCTTTTGGTATACGTGGATCACAAAACTCATTTTAGGGCATCTCCTTGAATATTCTGCCTAGATCATCTAGTGTATGGTTTTAATCTGTGGAAATAATTAGCATTGAAACCTCAGCTGAAGCTGAGAACACTGACACACATGTGCATACACATGGATGAATAGATACATAGATTGTTTTTATAAATTTTTTGCTCAAGCCCTAAAATATCCTAGTTGTCTCTGCCTGAAAAAGGTGTTTCTGCTCTATGTTTATAGAGCAGATAGACAGTTGAGGGTGAACTTTAATTAAGATATAAACAGATTGAGCTCTATAGATTTTCCTTAGTAACTTCAGGTTCTAGAGAGTTAATGTGGAAGAAGCAAACCCATATATGTAAATTAGGGAGAGGGCACAGCATGGCACATGAAGCCTCCAAGTGACTTTCAGCTGTGGCCCTAGATAATATTTACTGTGATAAGCCCAGCAAAATCCTCAAACCTTGGTAAACTTAGAGTTTGGTAAATCATCGTAGAAAGTCAAATCATCCATATTGGTTGGTTCTTTGTATAACTATAAAAAGTTATTTAGTTTAGGAGTTGTAAACTGTCAGCTATATTTTGTTTGGTCAGCCTTGTGTTTCAAAATCATAGGTCAGTGGAATTCTTTGTGTCAGGGTGATATGAACAGAAGGCAAAGAAATGCTGAGAAGAAGGGGTGGGGTCCCTGGCAAGGGTTCCACCCTCAAGCCTGGGCCCACAGCCCTAAATGAGAACTTCACATTCCTGTTTTCCTGCCCTATTGTTGCTTTTTGGCTTGTCCTGCCCCTTATTCTGTACCTACTTATAAAGCCCACAAACTCCACTGGCAGGGTAGCAGAGCAGCACAGCAGAGAAGGAGAGAAGAGAAGAAGCATCTGAACGTCAAAAAGGCAGCTGGACAGTTGGAAAGGAGTTTGGCTGGTGATGGCCAAACTCCAGGGAGAAGATTATCTTTCCACTCCATCCCACTTCCAGCTCCCCATCCCACTGAAAGCCACCTCCATCACTCTATAAAACCTCTGCATTCATCAACCTTCAAGTCCATGTGATGTGATTCTTCCCTGATGCTAGACAAGGACCTGGGTACCAAGAGGGCGGGATGTGGTGTAAAAGGCTGTTATCCTGACTCTTCACTGAGTTGTTTAACACTTAGCTGTCTGTGGATGGGAATTGCTAAAAGAGCATTAATTGTAACACATCCCTAGATGCTACCATGGGACTGGAGCCCAAAAGCACTCACCCTGGCCCCAGCACCTGTTCACCTGCCATGTTCCCCCTCCCACAAGGGGTTTGAGTGTGATAGCCAAGTAAGCAAGCTGTACCACTCTCGCAAGTTCCACGAAGGGTCCAGGGAACTCCCCCATGTCAATGGTATTGTGAAACAAAAGCCACAGGAGTTGATCTGGTATTCTTCTGACTGTTTTTGTTGAAATGGTTTTATGGATACTAGGTCATTCTAACACATTTTTCTCTTAGCAGAGCAAACCAAGCAATATCTTCTACTGTGTTTCTCCTCTAAATCTAGCAGATGACTCTTTAAAGATCAGGACAAATATATCAGTAATAAATATTTGAGGGCATGTTTTATTGTCATATACATTTAAACCTTACTTGTTCCCTTGTGTACGTTCTAAGTCCCATATAGGGAAGGATTATGTATACTTATTTTGTACTTCCCTCATTACATGCAGTGTAGAATTAGACATATCAAGGTTGCTAAACACATGCAGTAGTGTCATTCAAATAATGAGTAGTGCTATTCAAATACGTATAGAGTTTTGCGTGCGCGTGCAACACGTAGTGGATATAAATGACATATACAAGTGTATATATATGTATGTGTGTGTGTGTGTATGTATGTATGTATATATATTTTGAATGCCTATTTGTAGAGATTTGAGGGGAAGAACAGAAGAGCATTCTTAGCATTTTATGAATATGATCATTGTCCTGCTAACAGAGTATGCCACTAAGTGCTGAAGCAGAACCAGTTAAAACAAATAACATAGAAGAGTAAGGATGTTCTAACTGAATCAGATGCCCTAACTTTGAAAACTCTGCCAGATGGGAGGTGAGTGCCCTGAACTAACATCTGGTAATGAATATTAAACAAAGAATAAAAACCAAAGTTAGTAAAGGCATTTCTTTTTTCTCTTTGCTTCAGGCCTTGGTTTAAACTAATTTCATTGGATCCTCTTTTGCTTCTTATGACGTAAAATTTTATTTTCCAGGGAATTGAAGTTTCTCTGGAAGAACATATTAAACAATTATTCTTATCACTGAAGACTGCTCTTTGACAGGTATACTCAGAGACTAAAGAAAAATACCTTTCCCTGGAGGAAATGGGAAATGAGGAGAAAGAATACAAGATATAATTCTAATGTGGTATAGTCCAGCCACACTAGAAAAAGGTGATGAATAATTCAGGAGAAAATAAAGTACAAATTTGGAAGCTTTTGTGAGCATACTAGCAATCTCAGAAAAAGAGATAAGTAGACTTGGAGCAGAATTCAGCTGGATCATTGGATGTTGGTTTAGCATTCACCTTTGTTTTGTCTGACTAATTGGCCATGGCTCCAGTCTAAGCTGAACATGGCTGAAGGGTCAGCGAGGGGAAATGAGCCCATGAAACCAGTCATAGTGACCTAAAGTAGTGTAAATCACCTCTCTTCCTTTGTGCATTAATAGTGAATCTGATTTTTCTCTCTGTCTTAATTACAGTGCTATTTATCTTGACACTTCCGGTATTCTTAGTAAGACCACATCCTAGACTCCCAGAATTGTTTTTAACCTTGGAGATAAATGTAAGGTAGAGAAGATGATAACCACATAACCCCAGCATCAGAGTTCAGCTCTGCTTGTTTTGGTGGTGCTTTGGCATTCTGGTTTCTAGTCCCTCCTTACCATACTAGGCCTGTGAAACTGGCATGGTTCTTTTTGTTTTAGCTCAGCACTGGAATAGAAAACCATGCCTACCAGACAGATTCTACTAGTTTTCATGAAACTCCTTCTAGTTAGCTTTATTCTAACTTATTATTTCATACTTTCTCCTAGCCAGAACTATTCCATCTCTATCCCTGACAAATCATGACAGTATTTCTTTTATTTATCTTTCTTCTCAAATTTAGTACCCTATAAGAATCTCAGACCCTTCCTCTCTTATGAATTCTTCTCGTCAGTGATGGTTTTGGACTTCCCTGTTGTTTCTTCATCTTCATTTGAACAGACTGGAATTACTATGAGGTTGGCCAGTGACTCAGTGATTCAAAAAGTTGAAGTTGTATGTGATGTTTTGTGGCTGCTTTCTTGAATTCCAGCCTCTACTGGCCAATCAGAAAAGTCAGTTCTGATGCACTGTCTAGGATGCCTTCAAAAATCGCTGTCACTCAAATTTATATTGTAGCTATTGTAAAATATGCAACTTGGGTAGAATTATTCTCCAAGAGTACTTCTGCATGAAATCATGTATCAAAATGGCATGCTTTTTGTGCAAATTTAAGGTGACCCATGAACATTTTGAAACTCTCGTGACCCTCTTCTGTATGGAATATGTTCTAAGTTTGAGAAAGGAGGGCATATAGACTATCATTTTATGTTAAATGGCAGTGTGAAAGAGAGAAAAAAAACATTTAAGTGTAAGCCAACCATAAATTTGAAGCCCCCAACTCCTTATACTCTCAGCCTTTTAGAGTTTAGGTACAACTGACAGGCATTAAAATTAAAACAGAGATCATAATATTGACAAAGCAGCCTCTTTGTGGCAATAAGATACCAAATTATAAACCAGACCTAAGGCCATGCAAGGCAAGGGTTAAATCATACCCTACAAATCATAAAATCTCATGAGATGGATTCTTAAAAATGATCCAGGTACAGCATGGGTCACTTTCCAAACCGATTCTGGTATAGTATCACATGACAGATAGCAGACCATAAAACAAATAAAAATATTTCACTCCAAAATATATTTGGCGTATTTTGAAGTGGCCCCTGCAAAGCTGTCTTTTGTGGAGAAAATTTGCATCTGCAGAGAATCTCCATTAATGCAGCTAGACCTTCCCTTTCTAGGCCTTTTCTCGCTCTAGAAGAGAAAATTAGTCTGACACCTTTAAGGTCTCAAAAGAGACATTGACTGCTGTTCTCTAGGAGTGCTGTTACCTAAGAATCTTAATCTACATAACAAGGGACTTGGTCCCCACAACCCCTTTATTTTAACTCAAGCATTCATTTCTACTGACTTTAGGTCCTTAGACAATAGCTTAACTCTCTCAACCAATTAATTGTTAGCTAAAGAATTTCTAAAACCCACTTATGACTTATAAGCTCTCACTTCAAGTTGTCCTGCCTTTTAGGTTGAACCAATATATACCTTGTATGTATTGATATATGACTTTGCCTGTAACACTCATCTCCTTAAAATGTATAAAACCAAACTGTAACCCAACCGCCTTGGGCACACTTTCTCAGGATCTCTTGAGATTGTGTTTTCTGGGTCATGTCACTCATATTGACTCAGAAGAAACCTCTTTAAAATATTTTACAGAGTTTGGCTTTTCTGTTAACAAAAGAGGGAAAAATGGAAAATTAAACTATAAAGAACCAGTAAAAATAAATGTAGTCTGCTTTGTGTCTTAGAGGAATATGTGCATAAAAATATATTTTGTTATGCTTTGTTGTTCTATATGTTTTCTTGCTACTGTGATTTTAGAGACACTCTTTACTTTCTAACTGGTTGTTCTCTGGCAGCTCATTTATAATGTGGATTTTGATGTTTGGTGAATATAACAATGTGTCAATGAAAAGAGTCTAACTCTATAAAATACTTAAAGAGATTTATTCTGAGCCAAATATGAGTGACCATGGCCTGTGACACAGCCTTCAGGAGGGCCTGAGAACATGTGACAGTCAAGGTGGTACAGCTTGGTTTTACACATTTTAGGGAGATATGAGACTCAATCAAAGACTAAGAAATGCATTGGTTCATTTCAGAAAGATAGGACAACTAGAAGACGGCGGCTGTGGGGATGCCATGTGGCGGGGGCGCTTCTAGGCTATAGGTGGATTTAAATGTTTTTTGGTTGATGATTGAGTTTATCGAAAGACCTGGGGCCAAAAGAAAGGAAATGTCTGGGTTAAGATAAAGGACTGTGGAGACCAAAGTTCTTATTTGCAGAAGAAGCCTTCAGGTAGTAGGCTTGAGAGAAAATAGGTTGAAATATGTTTCTTATCAGACTTAAAGCCTGTGTTGGTGTTAATGTTGGACAGGTATAATGAGGGATGTCTGACCCCCATTTCCCATCATGGCCCAAACCAGTCTTTCTGGTTAAGAGTGCCGCTAGCCAAGGAGGTGGTCCATGCAGGTTGGGGGCGGGGCTTAGATGTTTATTTTTGGTTATGAATGTCGCCTCGGCCTTCCAAAGTGCTCAGATTTTCAGGTGTGAGCCATTGCGCCCATGCCCGGCCTTGAGATTCCCTGTCCTATCTGCAGGAGCCTACTGAATTTACAAAGTAGCTGAAATATTGCATATTTGCAACGTAGTGAGATCTTAATGTTTATTAAGAAGAGTTATTTTAATTAAAACCCAAGAGAGGAAAAAGATGTAGACTTTTAATAAATTCTGAAAGGATTTAGAAGGCTGTTCAAAGACCTTAGACATCAAAGACACTTTTCTTCTCATTATAGTCATCTTGTGACTTTGTCTTTTTTTGTTGTTGTTTATTCAAGTATTCAAGAAACAAGACCATTTCTTGTTTCTGTTTTAGTTGATAGATATGATGGAAGATGCGGGGAGGAGAGAAGAAGACTGAATTGGAAGAGAGATTTTTTTTTGTGGTAACTAGTTTTGTTGGAAAAAGCAGAGAATTAAAAAGAGTAAGAATAGGTATGTGAGAAAAAGAGTTCTTTTTCTTTTTGTTTCTTTATTTTTTGAGATGAAGTCTTACTCTATTGCCGAGGCTGGAGTGTAGTGTTACGATCTCGGCTCACTGCAACCTCTGCCTGTCAGGTTCAAGCGATTCTTCTCCCTCAGCCTCCCAAGTAGCTGGGATTACAGTCGTGTGCCATCACACCTGGCTAATTTTTTATATTTTTGGTAGAGACGGGGTTTCACTGTGTTGGCCAGGCTGGTCTCCTGACTTCAAGCGATCTACCTGCCTCAGCCTCCCAAAGTGCTTGGATTTCAGGTGTGAGTCACTGCACCCAGCTATAAAAAGGAATTCTTAAGATGGCTTTATCAAGATTGATAAGAGGAAAACCAAAAGCCAATTTGGCCATACAGTCAGGTCTTACTTGACGCAATTCTGATATGCATGGATCTCAGTTATACACAAATGGTGTTAAGGAACCCTAGTCCTAAAATATGGTTCAGATTTTGATTACCACAGAATATTAACGGTGAATAATTGCATTACACACTAACATTGCCGAAAGCTCTTCAGTGCACAAATCACTAAGTAAATAACAGACTGCTATCATGGTCAGTGACCAATCATGTCATTTCTTTCAAAGTCTGTGGTGATTGGTTGCTGCATGTCTGTTAGTCCATTCATGAGCCAGACAACAAAACATATAGTTGTGTTGTGTCCTTGTCTGCCCCTGATTAATCTACATGCCATTTTACAAAATTAGACAATCAAAACAGAAGTGACCAACAAAGTTAAAAATGCAGTAAAGAAAGAGGATGTGCTAATTATGGAAGAGAAATTAAAATAGAACATAAGTGAAGTTATAGAACAAAGGCTGACCTTGACATTGCCATCTTTTGAGAGTCTCTGCACATGCAGCCAGAAACACTGAGTGAAGAAAACCTTATTTATTTTATTTAATAATTTTAGGAAAACTTATTGACATAAAGTAGTTGTGATAAAAAGGATGAAGATGACTTACAGGAAGTGACGCCAACAAAAACTTTCAAATTGAAGGAACTCAGTTGTATTTCATAATACTGAAAGTGCAAAGGGTACAAATGTTAGAAGCTGATGCAAACATTGGAAGGAATATGACGCTTTGCCAAGATGTGAAATGAAGCTTGCTCTATATTGTAAGTTACACAATGAGAAGAAGGGAAGCACTGTTTGAAGAGCTTATAAAGAGATAAGTGTTTTACAAAGAAATATGATGTTTTAATTATCACTGCCTCTTATATTTTAAATTACAGTGTACAAAAAATAGTCTTACTATTTTTCTATCACTCTATACATGTATAACTGATAGTAATAGGGCTTTAAATATTTTGACAAAAGTTTTTAAAGGTCACACAACAATTATAATTTTCCCTAGTGATTATTAAAAATTCCTTTGCACAGTATCAGCTTGCATAGTCATTTTTATGAATGCGGACTGCTGTGCAAAGTGAAGACTGCCTGTATTCCCATGAAAAGAAAAAGAGATATTGATCAGATCTTGCCCTGTGCACAAATGAGATGGTAACGTCGGTCCACCGCAACTTGATTGGTAGTCTTGAGTAACCAGGGAACCCATGCATAAAGAACATATGCAAATTAGAGTCCTGGAATTTGATTCTACTCTGGAACAACAGAAATAACACTCTCTCTTAAACCAAATTCTTGATGGCTTGGAATCACTGACACTTAGATTGGAAAAGGATATTATGTAGTTGTAGTTTACAGATAATGACATTGAGGCCCATACAGGTTGCAAATGAAGTGGCTCATCTGAGACCACATGCCTGGTTAGTGACAGAGGGATGGAAAAGAATTGAGATCTCTTGACTTCTGGTCTATTCCTTCTTTGTGGAAAGAAACCAAAGCACATTCTTTATGAGACCACCATGGAAGATGTTGCAGGACGTTGGAGGCAGTGAAAGATACCTGCTCACCACATGGCTCCTGCAGACATAAATAATAGAAGTATTGAAAAATGCAGGCTCCTAGTGAATCTCTCTGTTTCCTTTTAATGCTGCAGTTTGTTTTCTGCCAGCCTATTAGCTTGCCTCAGAAGAACATTTGAAGTAGGGCCAGATTTCCCTTGACATTGTTAAATCAAGATCCTTTCCAAAGTAATATCTTGAAAGCTATTTAAGTTGTCCCACTAGATGAATACCTGCTGATGACTATTCTATTCACCAGGCTGATTCCTGAGCTTTTCATTGCTCGATTGCCTATTCAGTTTGTGTAATTTAACATTTTGGTGTCATATTTGTCTTAATTTTTTCGTATTTATTTTCTTCTTACCAGAGACAAGCAGAAAGACAAGGAAGAATGATTTATGAACCTTTCTAGCTTGAAATTGTTGACCCTTTTTGTTTCTCTTTGGAATTTAAATAATTTGAGGTGTAGAGAGGCATGAATAAGGGTGGTCATAAAGAGTTAACTTTGACTTTTTGAAATTCAGTACCAAATAACATGTTGATATTTCTCATGAATTCAATAATATAGTTCAACAAACACATTTCATGTTACCCTATTTTATTCTTTATTGTGTGATGACTTTCTGAAGTTATGTTATTATAATAGCTATTTACTTGCAACTTTTGTTTTTTATTTACTAATATCTAAGCTACAGTCTTATCTATCTTGTTCTCTTGATCACAGGGTAGTGCTAAGGTTAGGGCATGGTAAGGCATGCAAACATATATATTCACAATGAATAGTTTATAATAAAAATAAATATAAACAATACAAAAATAATAATAACAAGTAAATAAATTGAAAGCTGGGGACAGTGTCAGACATTAGGGGTATAACAGTGAATAAGACACAGTTCTTGAAATAAAGAAGCCCCAGTCTAGTTGGAGGTGGGAGGCGTACATGAAAGAAAACAGATTGCAGTGCAGTAAATAGGTGTAACACAGCAGAAGAATGAAGAAAGTGCAGAAGGAGAGTAACTTTCTCTTGGGTAGAGGGCATCTTAGATTAAGTCAGAA
The DNA here is from genome assembly GCA_963573385.1 of Cacajao melanocephalus. Lineage (NCBI taxonomy): Eukaryota > Metazoa > Chordata > Mammalia > Primates > Pitheciidae > Cacajao > Cacajao melanocephalus. The sequence goes on from CAUYLG010043802.1 coordinate 41,631, forward strand.
CCTAGTTTTGAAAGAGAACCAGGGGTTCACTAACCAGACAAGTGGGAAGCCAGGGAAGGGGGATTCCCAGGAGATAAAATAGCAGGGCAAGGACAGAAACACAAAAGAATAAGACATTTCCACAGAACTAGCATTGTCCTGTGATATTGCTGGAGCATAAGTGAAATGGGAAGTGGGAAACTGCAGCAAATGCAACCAAAGCAAATGCAGGGTCAGATCATGAGAGAGCAAGTCACAGCATCAGCTAATAATTTCCCAGTTTCTTCTCCTAGAAAGGAATGGATGCAAATATGAGGGTCTTGAAGAGGTAGAAGATACAGATTTTACAACCAATGATTTAGTCAAAAGAACCTGAGATGAAGCTGGAAAATAAAAATAACAGTATGAATTAGTATATTGTAAGTATGTAAGTATCGAATAGTCTTATATATCCACACCTTTGCCCACTGTATTCCCTTGGTTTTACTGCTCTTATTTCTCTGCCTGGTTTATCCTATTTTTCTTCAAGATGCAATGGGCCCTTTCCTCCTTTGAGAAGCCTTCTCTCACCTCTTAGACTGGCTAAATGACCCATCTCTCTGCTTTTATAGAGCCCTGTTCCTCTCTTCTTACCACAGAATCCCTGATGCTTTACTGCCAGTAGCGTTCTCTTGCACACCCTGTTTGGCCCTGGTGATGTCTGCCTGGGAAGAGTTACTTTAGTGTCTCAGGTATTTGGGTTCTTATCATTGCTAAGAGGTATGTTACCAGCATTTTAGGAGGGAGTTTTTTCTCTTCAAATTCCCTGAAGTAATGATGTGTCTGAGACATGTTTTCTTCCATCTATTAGGTGATAGTCAATCCTTCTAAGTCACAGATACATTTTTGATAGATGTCATTATGTCAATGTACTACCAAACCCCCTCTACCTGCCATGCGTTAGCATCTGTACTTTGGACCATTTATTTGAAAACAATTTCTTGAAGAGTCCCCAGTGGGACACTTTTCCTTATGTGTGTATGTGTGTGCATGTGCATACATGTGTGGTTGGCTTGGTGCCGTCTCATATATATGGCATTTACGTCCTACAACATTGCCCTTTAATGAAAACCCCAGTTCATGGGAAAATAGTTTTTTCTTGTCAATCTGTTCATAGTTCTATAACCAGCCTTTTACATTCTTTCTTCTGCATCTCTTCTCTCCCTGGCCTTTTTCCTTAGAGAGTCTACATCCTTGTTTTGTTCTTAAAACAATAATATTCATCCTTCACGGTCCACATCAAGCCTCATGCTCTCCAGAATGCTTTCCTCCTAACAACATGCATTCTGAAGGGCTGCTTCCTCCTCGAAATTCCTGCAGCCTACTTCAGGGGGCCTGCTATGAGAGCCAATGTGAGTGTTATAAGCAGAGAGATTAGATCCACTATCTATTGGAGAGTTAGGTAAATAACCAGATGTTATAGACATAATAATTCTCGCCCTCAGCCAAACAAGGATGCCCATGTCCTAACCCCCAGGATTTAGGAATATGTCATTATGTGGCAAGAGAGAATTGAGGGTGGACGTGGATTCAGGATTGCCAATTAGCTGATCTAAAAATAAGGAGATTATCTTTGATTATCTGGTTAGACCCAATGTAATCACAAGTGTCCTTGAAAGTGGAGGAAAACTGCAGAAGAGGAAGTCAGACTCAGATTGGGTTTTGAAGATGCCACACTGGTGGGTTTGAAGGATTGAAAGGAGCGTTTAGAAACTGAAAAAGCCAGGGAAACAGTTTTCCCCTAAAGCCACCAAAGAATGCAGCCATATTGACACCTTAATTTCAGTTGAGTGAAAGTTATTTTGGACTTCTATTCTACAGAACTGTAAGACAACAAATTTGTGTTGTGGTAAGCCACTAAATTTGTGGTAGTTTGTTAGAATAGTAATAGGAAACTAATATATCCAGCTTAATGCCTAACACCATTTAACTCAATTATTTTCTAATAAAAAGAGATAGTATATGTTATGTAAATTATCATGAAACATTTTAATTTATGTTATGTGTAAATGTTACTAAACATTCTCAGCCAATGAGAACTAGGGAGACAGAATAAACTGCACAATTCTAGACCAATGAACACTTGCAAACTACAATGTCTCTGCTCTCAGCCAATGAGAGCTCTACTTTGCTATTTTCAGTGAGTGTATTTTTCAGCATTATTTACTCCACTGAGAAATTTCCATTTGTCATTTAGTTTATGCAATATAGAACAATTTTGACTCATAATGGCTGACAAAATTTACAGCATTTCTCCCTGCTTCTATACTCACTCATTTCTTAATAGTCAGAGTGATCTTTCTAAGCTGTAAGTAGGATTATGTCATACCTCATCTTAATAGCATTCAATGGCTCCCAACTGCCTTCAGAATAAAGTCTAAATTCTTTAGCAGTGTCTCCTGTGAATAGCTATCTCCTTAGCCTCATCTTTTATTATTCCCTACTGTCAACTGTCTACTTGCAAGTTCTACTGACTGTTTAATACCGTCATTCACCCAACAGATACCCACTTGAAATCTGCTTTGTGCTTTTGCCTGGGATCCTATATTTGAATGAAATTCACTTGTGTAATAAATACCACCTACTCAATTCCTTTGCCTGTGATCTCCAATGCTATGGAAAACCTGTCTTTCTTCTTGGCCTGGTAGAAACCGCCTTGGCCAGGGTATGGCATAGCCAGAATGTACCTGATTGAATAAAAATAACATATTCAGAACATTATCTCTAGGGGCAACCATGAAAGGAAGAACTGGCATCAGTAAAGCAGATGGTTTATGCAGTTGTACCTGGGTTAGCCACAACTTCTGCACTGATACTTCGGGTTATATTCTCGAGGTCTAGATTTCTGAACACCTTCCTTTTCCTCAGTCTTCTTTCATGGGTCTGGCAGCTTCAATTAATACTTTTGGAAACTCAGAACAGAGTATCTGATTTTGCTTTAATTTATGAACAATGAGAATAATTTCCCTCATTCCTAAGAGTACCTGGTCATTTCAAATCTATACCCTCCTCTGGCACAGAATTTTATTATGAGTCTAGATTTGAATGTGATTGCCCACCTACATGTAATTTCCTTGGGTCTTCCAAGTGGTATTCTAGCACTGTCCTTCCCTAAAGAGAAGGAACTAAGCAGTCTGCTACTTAACTTGGCTGATCTGAGCTACGTGAGCCACCCACAGAAAGGGACATTACAGAAGCCACAGCAGTTTGAGCTCAGCAGGACACAGTGGCCTGGTCTGCTACATTTTTTCTCATGGTTTATATTGGTTTCCATACTTCAAGATGGCATCGCATTGAAAGTTTTATAATCTTTCTTTGCCTGCTCATTAATCTAATGTTTCTAGACTTAGCAGCCCTTCAGTAGGTATGAGTCTCCCCATATAATCTGGAAATTGTCATATGTGAAGGCAAGTATTATGTTTAGGAAGGTTTTCTTCCCCATTAGGCAGATGCCACATGAACTGGCAGGCTGGGGTTTTTCCTTTAAGTATATCTTCCTTGGAGAGTAGCTAGGATTCTTTCCATTTCCCAGCTTCTCTGGGTATAAGTGGGTGAGTGCAATCCTCTCTCAACCAAATGCAAAGGAAATCACTTGAGTGCCTCTGGTGACTTCCTTGAGCGTGGGTGGCTGGCGTGGGCAGGATGAAAGCTATCTACATGTAGGCGCAAAATAAGTTCCTCCTTGTGTCCTGAGGTATCTGTAGTAGGTATTTAACTTTTTGCCTGTATGTGTCTCCTTTCTTGTATTGATAAGCTTGTGAATTAATTATTTGGTACAATTTTGATACAAGTAGTACAGGAATGATGAACTCACCACCCAACCTACACACTCTCTGCACTGTTGAAGACCATGACTCTGACACTAAATACCACTCTGCCTCATGGACAGATACTGATTGGATGTTTATTTCACTGGATAAATTCCACCAATCACAATCTGTTACTGACCCCTAGCACAGGGGTCTGGAATTTCTTAAGTAGCTGCTTTGGGGTTTACTTGCTCTAACTGGGTCAGAATGAAACCTGCAGTTGTTAGAAGCCAGCTTGGAATGGCAGGAGATACCAACATTGCTAAAAACAGCCATCACTTAAATGGTCAGCCAGATTAGTGTGGTATATATAGCTATGGCTTATAAAGACTGTCTTTGGTTATGAATTATTTAAATCATTTCCTAGAATATTGAGGTATATTTTTTACTCAAGCCATTGCAAGAGAACTTTTATGAGTTGTCTTCCACATGCAAAAAATGGTTGATGTTCTCAAAAGCCTATAGGCTGGTAAGGCAAAGACTGTTTCTTACCGAATGTAGCTAAGTTTCTTATCTATAGCCTACCATATGGAGAGCATTAGACAGCTTTTGCATAAATCTCCATTTTTCTTAATGGAATTTAAGTATGGGCCTTGGGGATCCCTGACAAATCAGGCATCATCTGTTTATGCCATTCTTCTGAATGGAACTATTGGACTTGAGCTGTTTGGTTCTATAATGAGTTGCAGGTGCTGAGAGGGATTGGTGTAGCTCTTCTTAATTGCTTGTCACACAGATAATCTGAGGAGGGGGCATCAGTGCCAGCAGCTGGCAGCTTTCTCACCCCATGACCTGAGGCAGATTCTTGGGCTGTGAGATAAAAAGGTAAGAATTCCTCTCTTATAAATGTTTCTAAGGACATTAGTTGGGGTGGGGGGTGTTTCTGGCTTAATATGGAGAATACAATGAGAATAAAAATGATGCATTTCAAAGATCATAGGTTTTGGCATAAAAGAGTCCTAGGTGAGCTTCCTAGTTTATTTTCATTCATTGTGTGCCCTCGGGCAAGCTATTAAACTTTTCTGAGTCTTGATTTTATCATTAATAAAATGAGAATAAAAATATCTAATGTGAACAGTGTTGTTAGAATTCATGTGAACCTAAGGGTAACACTACATATGGTGGGGGCAAGTGCTTCTCAAAAGGTGGGGCTGGACCAGCAGTATCAGCATTGCCAGGGAGTTTGCTAGAAAACACACATTTTTGACTCTCTCCCACTCTTCCTCAGACCTGCTGAAAGAGAAACCCTGAAGTCCAGCAGTCTGGTTTAACAAGCTCTCCAGGTGGTTGAACTAAAGTTTGAAAGTTCTGATGTAGGCTTTCAAAAAGTGATGGGTAAGGTGAACAGAAGGGAGCCAGTATTCAAAATGCTAAGTGACCACAAGAAGTCAGAAGTCAAGGTCTAGCCCCAGAAAGGGTGAGAAGAGCTGATGAGCAGGAAAGACTGGGGAAAACCCATCCCATAAGGAGCATAGCGGGATTCTGAGGACACAGTTGAGTGGTCCGGATATGGCAGCCTCTGGAGCGCCAACAGGACTGCAGGCCAGCCTGTGAGCCCTTCTTCCCTTCTCGGCTCCTCGGTGAAGCCTACGTTTACTTTCCTTCACATCTGACTGCTTGCAGATCTATCGAATCTTGTGGAAACTGTTTTTTTTTTTTTCCCCAAATAAACAATATTTGAACTTAAATTTTAAAGCATTCAGAATTGAAACATAAACTTTCACAATGAATTAAATGTATACGATTCTATTTAAAATAATGGAAAATGTTTTCTATTCACATAGATTATCCCTGAAAAGGAGTAATTGCTCTGTTATAATTACAAGTAGTATAACTAGACCTGTTTTTATGCTTTTAATGAGGGTTCTGAATATATTTGACCAAGGTATTAGGAATTGTAACGCAGCAACCTTTTCAATATTAGCAACAATATCTAAATATTATATTGCTTTTTATATATTCCAGTGTTTTCATATTTATTCACTCAATCTGATTTCTACACATAGCAGATCAAAAAAAGTTGTGAGTTCAGCTTTCTCCACTGTTTGGAGGATACGGCTTTAGACACGTGTGAAGTTGAGACCACTGGCATTTGGACATCAGTGGATACTGTGAGGTGCTGCATCATTGTAAGACCAGAGTCCACAGCACTTGTAAGGAGGAGGATGACAAACATCATCTGTCTAGGCTCAGTCTGAAAGAATTTCTTCAGCACTCAGCTGGGGTGCCATCCACAATCTCCTGGAAATGCTCCAACTCTGTAATTATATTCTGCCTTTCAAAATCAGGCTAATTCAATAATGCTCCATTTTATCATGCTCATTTTAGATACTTTCTTCTCTCGTTTCAAGAATTTAAATAACAGACATCTATCACGACTCTGGAAGGAGGTAGGTGAGGCAGAGCAGCACTCCAGAATTAGGTCCCACCCCCGAGGCATCTCTCAGCAATCAGGCTAAGACACCCCACAGGCTGTCTCCCTCTGCCTTCCCTTTCCCACAACACAATCATCAGCTTCTCCAATGCATGCAATTGGAGCATCACCTGGCCTGAAGGGCAGCACCACCCCATGGGATCATGCTTAATGATTAGGAAAGAAGAAACTATTTCTGCCAGACTTTCTTTTCAGAAACCTCATTTAGTTCTTCAGCTGTTTTAAGCAATGTTTCTGGAAGAAGAAACTTTATTATTTAGGAGAATCGTTCATTGATGCTCATATGTTACCCTTGGGTGTTGTCCCTTTGCAGTTGCTATGGGAAGATACAAAAAAAAAAAATAAAAGCAAAAAACAGTAGATTTAGTTCCCCTTATCACTCATTCCATTAATAACCCTTGAGTACTTATGTATGAGGCAATGTAGAATATGAATCTATGAATCACATCCAGAATTTGTCTACAAGGAACATGGGCTATAAAAATAGGCTCTGTTTACTAGGCTGATAACAAATCCTCCCTAAAACTTATCCTACATGAAGTAAAATCAATGCAGAGGTCAAGAATCTCAAGTGGTATACAGTCTAGGTGAGATCATAAAGATGAATCTCAGGATAGACCTGCTTCAGCTGAACTGGGCATGTTACTGTTAGAATAGTTCCACAGGAGAACTGGTTGTTTAAAAGACATTCCAGACACAAATGTTTTGCTATATAAAGAAAAGAAGCCCCCAGATTTAGAGTTACATCAATTGTAAGTGCAGAACAGCTGCCTGCAATGTAAGGGTTGTTCACAGTCAATCCCCCGGGCACCATTCACGTAGACTGGGACATGTCCTGCAATGTGCTGTCTACACAATTGCTTGCAATATCTCTATATGAATGTTTCTGGAAAAAAAATACAGACTTTATCTGAAAGGATGACTTATACCTCCTAATTTAACTATTCGCATTTCGGGATTTGCCTGGAGCCAAACCAGGTTTCTGGTTTTTTTGTTGCCAAACCAGATTTTAGGAAAATCCTACAAATATGGGTTTGACAAAAGTTTTGTACTCTCAACCTCCTGATAAAATGGTCTAGTCCCCACTTTTAGTAACAGTCTCAGCCCCACCATCACTCTAAAGATCCTAACTGGGAAAACTACTTCTGGGATTTTCTCCGTGGTCAATGATTACAATCTTTTACCTTGTTTTCTTCTCAAAACTTTTCTGTTTCTGTTCTTTGCTTGAAAACTGAAAATATAGTTTATATTATGGATTGAAGATGTTAATGTGCTTTATAATTACTTCAGATAATACACGTGCATTGGGCAAATAACTCTTTAACTGCCTGTCCTCCGTTGTGGTTTTCTGCAAAAGCAATTTTTTTCATAACCTTTGTCTTCTGACCCTCCATTAATCTGCACTTTGCACCCTTTTTTCCTTACCCTTGGGACTTATCTCACTCTAACTTTCTCAGGGCTTTCTTCCAGTACACACCTGTAAGTTTAAGTCATTCCTACTTCATAATCCTTTGAACCACAAGTTGGATGAAGGTATGGATTGGTAAAAGGAGACAGGAGAGTCAGTGATGGCCTTTGGAACTTTAGGTCCTGCCCTGTGGAGTAGAGGGAGAGGAATAGAGATGAAGCTGAGATCTTTCAATACTGATGGGGGTGGAGGTGACACTTCAAGTGGTTTGATGGATTCTCATGAGAGAATGATGTAGAAGATCTCTTGATGACTTCAACTTTGAAATGCAACTTTTCTGTCAGACATGTGTGTACACTCTTAATGCACATAAATACTCATTTCCTAAAGAAGATATTAGTTCTTTGTCTAAGCCCTAAAGAGGGAGATAAATCATTTTCCTATTTATTTATTTTTAAATTTACTTTAAGTTCTGGGATACATGTGCAGAATGTGCAGGTTTGTTACACAGGTATACATGTGTACCATGGTGGTTTGCTGCACCTATCAATCCATCATCTAGGTTTTAAGTCCCATGTACATTAGGTATTTGTCCTAATGCTTTCCCTCTCCTTGTCCCCCACCCACCAACAGACCCTGGTGTGTGATGTTCCCCTCTCTGTGTCCATGCATTCTCATTGTTTAACTTCCACTTGTGAGTGAGAACATGCAGTGTTTGGTTTTCTGTTCCTGTGTTGGTTTGCTGAGGATGATGGTTTCCAGCTTCATCCATGTTCCTGCAATGGACATGAACTCATTATTTTTTATGACCACATAGTATTCCATGGTGAATATTGTGTCACATTTTCTTTATCCAGTCTATCATTGATGGGCATCTGGGTTAGTTCCAAGTCTTTGCTATTGTAAATAGTGCTGCAATAAACATACATGTGCATGTGTTGTTATATAGCAGAATGATTTATAATCCTTTGGATATATACCCAGTAGTGTGATTGCTGGGTCAAATGGTATTTCTGGCTCTAGATCTTGAGGATCGCCACTCTGTCTTCCACAATGGTGAAACTAATTTACATTTCTACCAACAGTGTAAAAGCGTTCCTATTTCTCCACAGCCTTACCAGTATCTGTTGTTTCCTGACGTTTTAATAATCATCATTAATCACTGGTGTGAGATGGTATCTCATTATGGTTTTGATTTGCATTTCTCTAGTGACCAGTGATAATGAACTTTTTTTCATATGTTTGTTGGCCACATAAATGTCTTCTTTTGAGAAGTTTCTGTTCATATCCTTTGCCCACTTTTTGATGGAGTTGTTTTCTTCTTGTAAATTTGTTTCAGTTTCTTGTAGATTCAGAATATTAGACCTTTGTCAGATGTATAGATTGAAAAAATTTTCTCCCATTCTATAGGTTGCTTGTTCACTGTGAAGATAGTTTCTTTTGCTGTGCAGAAGCTCTTTAGTTTGATTAGATCCCACTTGTCAATTTTGGTTTTTGTTGCAATTGCTTTTGGTGGTTTAGTCATGAAGTCTTTGTCCATACCTATGTCCTGAATGATATTGCCTATGTTTTCTTCTAGGGTTTTTATGGTTTGGGGTTTTACATTTATGTTTTTAATCCATCTTGAGCTAATTTTTGTATAAGGTATAAGGAAAGGGTTCAGTTTCTGTTTTCTGCACATGGCTAGCCAGTTTTCCCAGCACCTTTCCCCATTGCTTGTTTTTGTTGGGTTTGTCAAAGATCAGATGGTTGTAGATGTGTGGTGTTATTTCTCAGGTCTCTTTTCTGTTCCATTGTCTGCATACCTGTTTTAGTACCAGTACCATGCTGTTTTGGTTACTATGGCCTAGTAGTATAGTTTGAAGTCAGGTAGCATGATGCCTCCAGCTTTGTTCTTTTTGTTTAGGATTGTCCTGGCTATATGGGCTCTTTTTTGGTTCCATATGAAATTTAAAGATTTTTTTCTAATTCTGCAAAGAAAGTCAATGGTAGCTAGATGAGAATAGCATTAAATTTATAAATTACTTTGGTCAATATGGCCATTTTCACAATGTTGATTCTTCTTGTCCATGAACATGGAATGTTTTTTCATTTGTTTGTGGCCTCTCTTACTTCCTTGAGCAGTGGTTTGTTGTTCTCCTTGAAGAGGTCCTTCATGTGCCTTGTAAGTTGCATTCCTAGGTATTTTATTCTCTTTGTGGCAATTGTGAATGGGAGTTCATTCATGATTGACTCTCTGCTTGTCTATTGTTGGTGTAAGGAATGCTTGTGATTCTTGCATATTGATTTTGTATTATGAAACTTTCCTGAAGTTGCTTATCAGCTTAAGGAGTTTTGGGGCTGAGATGATGGGGTTTTCCAAATGTACAATCATGTCATCTGCAAACAGAGACAATTTGACTTCCTCTCTTCCTATTTGAATACCCTTTATTTTTTTCTCTTGCCTGAGTGTCCTGGCCAGAACTTCCAGTACTATGATGAATAGGAGTGGTGAGAGAAGGCATCCTTGTCTTGTGCTGGGTTTCAAAGGGAATGCTTCCAGTTTTTGCCCATTCAGTATGATATTGGCTGTGAGTTTGTCATAAATAGCTCTTATTACTTTGAGATATGTTTCATCACTACCTAGTTTATTTAGAGTTTCTAGCATGAAAGGATGTTGAATTTTATCAAAGGCCTTTTCTCCATCTATTGAGATAATCATGTGTTTTTTGTCATTGGTTCTTTTTATGTGATTGACTACATTTATTAATTTACATATGTTAAACTAGTCTTCCATCCCAGGGATGAAGTCAACTTAATCTTGGTTGATAAGCTTTTAGATGTGCTGCCGAATTCAGTTTGCCAGTATTTTATTGAGGATTTTTGCATTGATGTTCATCAAGGATATTGGCCTGAAATTTTCTTTTTTTGTTGTGTCTCTGCCAAGTGTGGTGTCAGCATGATGCTGGCCTCATGAAATGAGTTAGGGAAGATTCCCTCTTTTTCTTTTGTTTGGAATAGTTTCAGAAGGAATGGTACTAGCTCCTCTTTGTACCTCTGATAGAATTTGGCTGAGAATCCATCTGGTCCTGGTTTTTTTATTTTTTTGGTTGGTAGGCTATTAATTACTGCTTTAATTTCAGAACTTATTATTGGTCTATGCAGGGATTCAACTTTTTTCTGGTTTAGTCTTGGGAGGATGTATGTGTCCAGAAATTTATCAATTTCTATTTTATTTGCATAGAGGTGTTTATAGTATTCTCTGATGGTAGAGTATTTCTGTGGGATTGGTGGTGATATCCCATTTGTCATTTTTTATTGTGTCTATTTGATTCTTCTCTCTTTTCTTCTTTATTAATCTAGGTAGTGGTCTATCTATTTTGTTAATCTTTTCAAAAAACCAGCTCTTGTATTTATTGATTTATTGAAGGTTTTTTTGTGTCTATCTCCTTCAGTTCTGCTCTGATCTTAGCTATTTCTTGCCTTCTGTTAGCTTTTGAGTGTGTTTGCTCTTGCTTCTCTAGCTCTTTTAATTGTGATGTTAAGGTGTCAATTTTAGATCTTTCCAGCTTTGTGATGTGGGCATTTAGTGCTATAAATTCTCCTCTGAATACCACTTAAGCTGTGTCCCAGACATTCTGGCATGTTGTGTCTTCCTTCTCATTGGTTTCAAAGAACTTCTTTATGTCTGCCTTAATTTCATTATTTACCTAGTAGTCATTCAGGAGCAGGTTGTTAAATTTCTATGTAGTTGTGCAGTTTTGAGTGAGATTCTAAATCCTGAGTTCTAATTTGATTGCACTGTGGTATGAGAGACTATTTGTTTTGATTTCCATTCTTTTGCATTTGCTGAGGAATGTTTTACTTTCAATTATGTAGTCGATTTTAGAATAAGTGCTATGTGGTGCTGAGAAGAATGTATATTTTGTCGATTTGGGGTGGAGAGTTCTGTAGATGTCTATTAGGTCTGCTTGGTCCAGAGCTGAGTTCAAATCCTGAATATCCTTGTTAATTTTCTGTCTCATTGATCTGTTTAATATTGACCAGGGGGTGTTAAAGTCTCCCACTATTATATTGTGGGAGTAAAAGTTTCTTTGTAGGTCTTTAGGAACTTATTTTATAAATCTGAGTGCTCTTGTATTGGGTGCATATATATTTAGGATAGTTAGCTCTTCTTTTTGCATTGATCCCTTTACCATTATGTAATGCCCTCCTTTGTCTTTTTGGATCTTTGTTGGTTTAAAGTCTGTTTTATCAGAGACTTGGATTGCAACCCCTGCTGGGGTTTTTTTTCTCTTTCTCTATTTGCTTGGTAAATATTCCTCCATCCCTTTATTTTGAGGCTATGTGTGTCTTTGTATGTGAGATGGGTCTCCTAAATACAGCACATGGATGGGCCTTGACTCTATCTAATTTGCCAGTCTGTGTCTTTTAACTGGGTCATTTAGCCCATTTACATTTTAGGTTAATATTGTTATGTGTGAATTTGATCCTGTTATCATGATATTACCTGTTTTTTTTGTCCATTAGTTGATGCAGTTTCTTCATAGTGTCATTGGTTTTTATATTCTGGTGTGTTTTGGCAGTGGCTGGTACCAGTTTTTCCTTTCCATATTTAGTGTTTCCTTCAGGAGCTCTTGTAAGGCAGGCCGAGTGATAAGAAAAATCCCTCAGCATTTGCTTTATTTCTCCTTAACTTATGAAGCTTAGTTTGGCTGGATATGAAATTATTTTCTTTAAGAATGTTGAATATTGGCCCCCACTCTCTTCTGTCTTGTAGGGTTTGTGCAGAGAGATCTGCTGTTAGTCTGATGGGATTCCCTTTGTAGATAACCTGACCTTTCTCTCTGTCTGCCCTTAACACATTCAACCTTGGAGATTCTGACAATTATATGTCTTGGGTTTGCTCTTCTCGAGGAGTATCTTATGGTATTCTCTGTATTTCCTGAATTTGAATGTTGACCTGTCTTGCTAGGTTGGGAATTTCTCCTGGATAATATCCTGAAGTGTGTTTTCCCACTTGGTTCCATTTTCCTTGTCAGTTTCAGGTACACAAATCAATTGTAGGTTTGGTCTTTTTACATAGTTCCATATTTTGGGAGGCTTTGTTCTTTCTTTTCTTTCTGCTTTCTCTAATCTTGTCTTCATGCCTTATTTCAGTAAGTAGATCTTCAGTCTCTGACATCCTTTCTTCCATGTGATCAATTCAGCTGCTGATACTCATGTATGCTTCACGAAGTTCTTGTGCTGTGTTTTGCAGCTCCATCAGGTCATTTATGTTTCTCTCTAAACTGGTTCTTCTAGTTAGCAGTTCCTGTAACCTTTTATCGAGGTTCTTAGCTTCCTTGCATTTGGTTGGAACATGCTCCTTTAGCTCAGAGGGGTTTGTTATTATTCATCTTCTGAAGCCTACTTCTGTCAACTTGTCAATCTCATTCTCTGTCCGATTTTGTGCCCTTGCTGGAGGGGAGTTGCGATCATTTGGAGAAGAAGCATTCTGGTTATTGGAATTTTCAGTGTTTTTGTGCTGGTTTTTCCTCATTTTCATGGATTTATCTACCTTTTATCTTTGAGGCTGATGACCTTTGGATGGGGTTTTTGTGAGTGGGGTCATTTATGTTAATGTTGATGTTGTTGCTTTCTGTTTGTTAGTTTTTAACAGTCAGACCCCTCTTCTGCAGGTCTGCTGCAGTTTGCTGGAGGTCCATTCCAGACCCTGTTCTCCTGGTATCACCATTGGAGGCAGCAGAACAGCAAAGATTGCTGTGTGCTCCTTCCTCTGGACGCTTCATCCCAGAGGGGCACTAGCCTGATGCTAGCCAGAGTGCTCCTGTATGAAGTGTCTGTCAACCCCTGTTGGGAGTTCTTTCCCAGTTAGGAGGCACGAGGGTTAGGCACTCACTTGAGGAGACAGTTTGTCCCTTAGCAGAGCTGGTACGCTGTGCTGGGAGAATCCCTCTTGCTAGGATCAGCTACTCTCTTCAGAGCTGGCAGGTAGGAAAGATCAAATCTGCCTATGCTGTGCCCTCAGCCACCCCTTCTCCTAGGTGCTCTGTCCCAGGGAGATGGGAATTTTGTTTGTAAGTCCCTGACTGGGGCTGTTACCTTTCCTTCAGAGATGCCCTGCCCAGTGAGGATGAAACTAGAGAAGCAGTCTGGCCATAGCTGCTTTGCCACCTAGCCCAGACCTCCCAGCCTCCTTAGCACTGTCAGGGGAAAGCCTCAATAATGGTGGACACCCCTCTCCCCACCAAGCTGGATTGTCCTAGGTGGATTTCAGGCTGCTGTGCTGGCAGCAAGAATTTCAAGCCATTGGTTCTTAGCTTGCTGGGCTCCGTGGGAGTAGGACCCGGTAAGTGAGACCAGTTGGCTCCCTGGCTTCAGCCCCCTTTCTGGGGGTGTGAATGGTTCTGTCCTGCTGGGGTTCCAGAAGCCACTGGGATATGAAAGAAAAGACAAAAAAACTTCTGCAGCTAACTTAGTGTCTGCCCAAACAGCCACCTAGTTTTTGTGCTTGAAACCCAGGTCCTGGTGGCATAGGCATATGAAGGAATCTTCTGATCTGCAGATTGCAAAAACTGTGGGAAAAGTGCAGTAACCTGGCTGGACAGCACAGTTTTTCTTGGCTTCCCTAGGCTGCAGGGAGGGAGGTCCCCCGGCACCTCGCACTTCCTGGGTGAGGTGATGCCCCCTTCTCTTCTGCTTGCCGTCATGGGCTGCAACCACTGCCTAATGAGATGAACTGGGTGCCTCAGTTGGAAATGCAGAAATCACTCACCTTCTGCGTTGGTCTCACTGGAAGCTGCAGACTGGAGCTGTTTCTATTTGGCTATCTTGGCCCCTCGATGAATCATTTTCTAAATGCCCTACAATTTGCAAAGCTACTTCTTTTTAATGGAGTTAGATGTTCACATAATTTTGTAGATAAATAGCATAATAGTTCCTGTCCTATGTTTTGTTCAGAAAGTAGGGCCTCAGAAAAATGCATATAGAGGGTATAGGCCTAATATTTTATTAGAGAGTTTAATCCCACAAGATGAGAGTGAAGGATAGAGAAGTGAAACAGGGTAGGAAGGCCCGCATTTTTAGAATGCCTTGGAGAAATGACAATCCTTAAATGCAACTGATTGTTCAATTCCAAAGGAGAAACTGGGCCTTAAGGTCATCTCTAGGGGGGTGAGAAAGATGGAGAATGTATTTGCTGGTTCCTGGATACCACAGTCAGTTTACCCTACAGGGAGTTAGTATTTGCACACTTGGATTATATATGTGTGGATATTGGTGGGGATCTATGATGGCTTTATCAGTGGTGAGAGGCAAGAGGGAAACTGTGTGTGTAAGAGGCAAAGCACTGAAGCCCAAGCCCATGTGAAGCAGTGGAGGTGATGTAGTAATGAGGTGAGGGAGTCTAAGATGGTCCAAGGTGTCCTATAACAGTTTATTTCCTCAGTTTCTCTCACTTCACAAGTTACTATAATTAATTTATTATTATACCATGGGCAATCTAATTTCCTCCTTCCTTTTTTTTCTATTGTATATTTAAAAAATCAGTATTTTCATACACACACACACATGGGATAGTACAACATGAGTTATATCAAAAGTACCTATCTCTTAGCTAAGATCTACTCCCAAAAGCAACCCTTCCTAAACATTTTTAAAGAAAAATGACTTCACTGATTTTTTCAAAATGACACATTTTCATTGTTTAAATTTCAAACAGTAAAAAGTATGACAAACAATGTTTTAAAATTAAAATTCTACCATTGAGAAATAATCATGAACATCTGGTGAAAGCTTTCTAGACATTACTTAAAATATAAAGATGGGTTTGGGAGGCCAAGGTAGGTGGATCATGACGTCAAGAGATCAAGACCACCCTGGCCAACATGGTGAAACCCCATCTCTACTAAAAACACAAAAAATTAGCTGGGCATCGTGGTGCATGCCTGTAGTCCCAACTACTCATGAGGCTGAGGCAGGAGAATTGCTTGAAACAGGAAAATGTAAGCTGCAGTGAGCTGGGATCGTGCCACTACACTCCAGCCTGGCGATAGAGTAAGACTCTTGTCTCAAAAAAAAAAAAAAAAAAATATATATATATATATATATATATATATATATATATAGAGAGAGAGAGAGAGAGAGAGAGAGAGACTGGAATAGGTAAATAAACAGGTGGATACTTGACAGATATATAGATACAATTTTATTAAAATAAAACAAGGCTTAGTATTATTATTTGAGATGGAATCTCACTGTTTTGCCAGGCTGGAGTGCAGTGGCACAATCTTGGCTCACTGCAACCTCCACCTCCTGGGTTCAAGCAATTCTTCTGCCTCAGCCTCCCAAGTAACTGGATTACAGGCACACACCACCACACCCAGCTAACTTTTGTATTTTTAGTAGAGACGGGGTTTCACCATGTTGGCCAGGCTGGTCTCGATCTCCTGACGTCGTGATCGAGTGACTTGGCCTCCCAAAGTGCTGGGATTATAGGCGTGAGCCACTGCCTACCTGGCCGGCTTATTATTTTTTATTAACTTTTCACCCTTATTTTTTCTTGAACTTTACAGAAAAGAAAGAAATCGAAATCCATTGGAAAGAATTGTACAAATTCCAATTATTATTATTTGAATCACAAGATATATATTTATCTCAAATATTGTAAGATTCCTCTCCAGATGAAAGTAAATGTAAAATACAGTAAGAATTTGCAATTATTTGATTTTTTTAAGACTTATATTCACATTTTATACTATACCAATTAACTCTCTACTATAGAAGATGAGGAAGTTAGAATTTTCATATTTTTCACCTTTTTTCTCTTATTTTAGTTTTGGTCTTATATTACTATGTTTACATTTTCAAGGTTTTATAGCAGTTATAATCTGTTCAGTAACCCTAATTCCCACAAGTAGGTAATCTTAGTCCTACATTTAGTTAAATTCAGTAATCATAACTAGTCATTTTGCAATGTCTTCTCTACTCTTGAGTTTTATTATCACTCAGTGGGCTGGAATTTAGTGCCAAATTGGTTGTAGGAGTTCCATTTTCTGAATCTTGCATGCTTAAGGACATCTGCTTGTTGCCTTTATGTTTAAAAAGCAACTTGGCTAGGTAGATCACTCTTTCTCTCAGATCTCTATAGACACTGCTCCTTGGTCTTCTGTATTAACTATGAAACTTACCCTAAGAACAGCTTCTCAAATCATCTTTTGATTGACTGCATTTGTGCATTTATTTATAATTTTTTTGTTTGTTTTGTTTTTGAAGTGGAGTTTTGCTCTGTCAGCAGGCTGGAGTGCAGTGGCACCATCTCGGCTCACTGCAACCTCCACCTCCTTGGTTCAAGCGATTCTCTTGCCTCAGCCTCCTGAGCAGCTGGGATTACAGGCATGAGCCACCATGCCTAAATAACTTTTGTATTTTTAGTAGGGACAGAGTTTCATCATGTTGGCTAGGCTGGTCTCGAACTCCTAATCTCAAGTGATCTGCCCATCTCAGCCTCCCAAAGTGCTGGGATTACAAGAATGAGCACCGCTCCCGGCCTGTTTGTGATTTTTTTTTTTTTTAAAGAGGGACTCTCAAGCACTTTAAACTGAGCTATTTTGTATTTGAGGATGCCAAACTATTGTCTTTAAATTTGAGAAATATTGGTGACTATTTTTCCCCCCAAAATTCAGAGACTTTGCCTTCAAGTAAAAGATGGTTTCATTCTTCCTTTAATTTTCATTCTTCTCTTTAATTACATTCTCGCAATAATTCTGCATGGACTATACTGTCTTTCCTATCTCATTGGTCAAGAAGTTGAGGTTAAGAGTGGTTGATAATTCTTAGGGTCATACACGTAAGTAGTGAAGCCTTGATGTGTGCATAGGCCCACTTGTTTCCAATGTCTTCCCTCTCTATTCTCTGCCATATGTCTCCTCCTGGATATAGAGAATATGGGAATGAAGCAAGAATGAGGCTATGTGAGTTGTGGTCAGTATGGGGGATCAGAAAGAAAGGAAAGCTGATTTTTGCCTTCTAAATTCTATTACCAGACATGTAAGAAAATAGTATTTCCAAGAATTCTGAAGTCAAAAGTAAATAATGCCATTGAAATTGGAGAATATTTCTTAGCCCTGTGCTCTACTACGGGAAGATTTCTTTTGAGGTTGACAGTTTCTTGGAATTCTAATGGCTGGGTATAATGTACTTTACTCTGTCATGTTACTGTAAAAAATGTGTTCTGTTTAGGAAAATTAAAGGCATTACATCAAGATCCATAGTCTTATGTCAGCTCCATTATCTTGAGTCATATTTAATAGCAACCTGATATTTCTAGTTATGAACTCTCCTTTGGGGTTGGTATTTAAAATATGCCTTAAGCCTAATCAATTCTTGTGACTCTATACTCTACAAAGCCAGGTATCTTTAGTAAAATTATAAAGCAGTGAGCATTTAAGAGCAGAGTCCAGAATAGCTAGAACAATGATCAAACACACACACACACACACACACACATATATATATATATATATATATATATATATATATATATATATAATCTGATAAGAATTAATGGTTCATATATCACAAATGGAATACATAACCCTGATAGGTGGTGATCATTTCATTACTTGTGGTCTCCAGAAAAAGCAGAGTAGGGATGTTAAATTATATAATATATGAAAACCATTTCTTTTACGCAGAAAACTAAAGTTGCAGATTCTGCCTCTGCATTCTACACATTCAGAAAGGGTTGTCTGGGTCTTCAGAGTGAGTTTGAAGGCAGCATGACATGCCAGGTCCCCACAGGACCTTCCACAGCACTAATCATCTCTATTACTTCTTGGCACCTCATAAATTGGTGACATTAATTATTTAATTGATTAACTTCTTACTTATTAATCTCAACTTCTAGAATTTTGCTCTAGAAGGGACCATGTATTCCATACACATTGTATATAGTTCCTGGCACATAAAAGGCATTCAAAAATATTTGTAAAACATTATGTTTTCTGTAGGTCTTGTCTTCTGAACTAAATTACAAGCTAACAAAAGACAGAGTTTACAGTTGATACTCTGAATGGTCCTTGGATGCAGTAGTGCTGAGCAGAGAGCAGGGCCTCAGGGGCTATTTGTTATACTGAGTTGAATTAAACCATATGGAACTACCCACATGAAGGTTTGCCTTCCTGGCTTCTGTCTCTGTGCTTCCATAGTTCTTTGTACATGCTTCTTTTATAGCCCCTAATCAACTCTATATTAATTTTTTGTTCCTACATCTGGCTGTCTCTCAACGTTTTGTGCTAAGAGGCATTTATATCTCATTTCTTCTTTGATAATTTTGCACATCACTAATGATGAATAAGAAAATGGAACTAACATTATATTAATTGGCTGCTATGCCAGGCACGCAGCTATGCTATGGACTTTACAGATGTCAATTCAATTAATCCTCAAAATCCTATGAAGTTGGTAATTTAATCTTCATTTAATAGTTAAAAACACTGAAACTCAGGAGTTGCTTGCCCAACATAGCGTATCTGGCAAGGATCAAAGCAGAGATGGGAGCCCAGTTCTTCTCAATTCTGAAGACTTTACTGACTCTTCTGCTGGGCTAATCAATTTTTGCATTATTTAATGAATTAACAAATAGCAACAGCCATGGTAAGTAACAACTAAAGCTCTTGTGTTCATTAACAGTGAAGTCGGAATACCTAGTATGTTCTCACAAGGGAATCGTTTTCATTTCAAACTTATATGGGTTTGAAATTTGGGTAGCTTCTCTTAGAAAGTTCTGTCACCTTTGAATAACAGGAGGTCCTTCTCCCATCTTGAGGGAAGCTACATCTCAACAAACTGGGAGGAAGACCTCCTGGAGTCACTGATGATAACGTTCCTTAGGAGGTTTAGTGAGAAGCTTCATTGCCCAGGGAAAAGGGATGTCATTAACTTTTGGGTTTTAGGAGTTTAAAAGGAGGTATTATTCCAGAGACAGATGGGGAAGAGTCTGACATGAGTCTGTCAAGTGATGGGTGCTTTACAACAGCAGTCTTTAGACTTGATCAAAGTTACTTGTGGACATAGTTTTTTAAAAAATCAGTGTCCAGAACCTTAATTTTCATATTTTCCTGAAATTTATCTACCTGAGAAGTTGCTTGTGTTTAAAACAGACCTTTTTCTACTTTAAAAAAGAATTTTTTTTTAATCCACCTCAAATCTTACAAAAGTGTACATCCTCCTAGACATCTAAGGGGAAGGCTTCTTTAAAAAGTAAGGTACTATATATCCTCAGGAATTTTAGTCTTTCATGCATTAAAAATTTGTTAAGGTTGATGTACTTGTCAGAAATAGAGTATTTGGGTGCTGTATTGGGATTTCTGATTTCATATCTATGGTAGAGTAAGAGAGTGGGATTAATTACAGTATTCATTTAGTCATGTTTTCTCTTTCACCCATCACCTATTGTCAAAGAATTCATTTCTGTAAAGACAGTGTATCAGGCCATTCTTGTGTTGCTGTAAAGAAATTCCTGAGACTGGGTAATTTATAAAGAAAAGACATTTAATTGGCTCATGGTTCTGCCAGCTTTACAGGAAGCATGATGCTGGTATCTGCTTGGCTTCTGGTGAAGCCTCAGAGAGCTTTCAATCATGGCAGAAGGTGAAGCAGGATCAAGCAAGAGAGAGTGAGAGGAATGTGCCCCACACTTTTAAATGACAAGATCTCATGAGAATTCACTCATTCACAGGGACAGCACCAAGCCATGTGATATCCATGCGCATGATCCAAACACCTCCCACCAGGCCCCACCCCAGGCCTCAACCCCAGCATTGGAAATACAATTCAACATGAGATTTGGGTGGGGACAAACATCTAAAGTACACAGAGTCCTGTAGGAGTGAAGAAAAAAGAGTCACTAGGAAACACTGAATATGAAAACTGGCTTTTGTCCCATTTTTTTTTCAGCTCTGGTTAATACTTATTTTTATGACCTGCAATGTGCTAAAAAGAAAAATATTTTCAAACAATCAAAGAATTAGAGGTTCTTCTAAGAAATTTGCAGTGTGTTCTAGAATTACAAAAAAACAAGTGAAATTCATTCAATTTAATCAACTAATTTAAAAAATTACATATTTTTTCATGTTTAGTGTAATGTAAAAGCTCTAAACTCATTTTTGAAATCAAATGACAGTATTTCTTCCAATTGCAGGTATTCCTGATTTGGTTTATATTTTCTACCTGCTATTGACAAGAGGCAAATTTATGTGCTAGGTGCTGGATCTATCAGTTTTTAGTAGTATATACCTTTCTTTATTATAAAATATGTCCCAGACGAATCTATCTTTCATAATGTGACCTGCAATTAACTTAGTTTTTACAGTATTCTTCTGAACACACATTAACATATTTTTGAAATAAAAGTTACAGTTGATTTGTGGATTGGTTTGAAAATGAGGACAGGCTTAGCCAACAAGTTTATATGTTAGTTTATCCAATATAGTTAGGATACGTTAATCTATGCCCATGAAGTGACTGAGCCAAATCATCACTGCCAAGGTTTGTATAATATATACTTAAAGAATTTGAAAAGATAAAATATTGTACCCAAAATATTGTTTGTAAGATATTTAATGGAATTTGTAACATTTTGATATTCTTAAAACTTTATGAAGTTAGGAAGTTATAAAGGTACCTCTAAAGGAAAATATCAAAGGCAAAAACAGTAAGTCTTGCTAAAATGAAGTAATCAAGAAAATGGCAGAGAAGAAAATTCTTTTGGTTCATCAGGTCATTTTTCATTTATTTCAGCAACAAGCAAGTAGAATATTGACATTTCCTCTCGTAAGACAGTTGGATTAATTGAGAAAAGAAAAGAGAACTGCCTGTGCTTGTACTCTGAGTTAGCTGAGTAGCAGGTATTCAGTTACAGAAACAGAGAGTTGAATTATCAGTGAATCCACTGACTTCCTGGAACAAACGGTTTCTAAATATTCAAAAGCTTTGGTACCTGACAAATGCTTAAGCTAATTGTTAAAAACCAACTTCAGTCATTAATTCAAAAAATATCTTGAATGCTGTCTATATAGAGGTGTACCAACCAGGCTCTGGTGAGGTGGCATTGCACAAGTCAGACACCTCAGTCCTCAGCCACTTATCATTTGATGGACAGTGTTCAATAATACACAGAAAGGTAAATAAATAAGCTGATGTAAGACTGTGGTATTCACTGTGAAGAAGGTAATCCAAAGGAATATGCTCAGCATTGTCTGGGTAAGGACAGCAGGATTGCCTTAGCATAGGCAGCTAGGGAAGTTAAAACTGGGCTGAGTCCCCTGTGACCTGAAGTGGCAGCCCTGTGAGAATCCCCAGGTGAAGGGAAGATGCAAAAAGCAATGAGGTAGGGATGAACGTGGACTCTTAGTTAGCCCTGCATCTCAGATTATAAGAATAATCTTCCATTTTAATGGGTCTTTTTGACTGACACAGACTTTATAGACGCTGATGTTTCTGAGTTCCGTAGCTTGTCTTACGTGTTCATTCTGCAAGAAGTAATATTTCTAGAATCTCTACTGAGCACAGACTCTCCATCTGGAAGTTTTTCCTTCCCTGTGGTCTGCTCTCAAAATCAGAGATACAAAATACAACATTTATCTTTGTGTAATCATCAGGTAATAGATGTCTATTGTGAGCATGCTAATGGCAAAATAAATACCAAAAAGGAAACAATTAAAGCTTATAAGAAAATAATAGTAAAATATGTCAAGTAACAAAGAAAATATAATAAAAATATAAAAAGAAATTCCAGATGGATTTCCCATTCCTGAAATGAACCACTGTTAACAGTGTGGTTCAAAATTATAGTGTGTGTGATTTTGTTTTTAATCTTATTCAAAACAAACATATACACCCATACATTACACATATGCATATGAACAGTGCATTTTCTCTTCAATTTCAGTCTAACATGTAAATCTGTCTGTCTGTCTATCTATCTATCTATCTATCTATCTATCTATCTATCTATCTAATCTATCTATCTATCTATCTATCTATCTATCTATCTATCTATCTATCATTTAGCTATCTACTATCACAGCACTTCTCTACCTATCTATCATTTAGCTATCTACTATCACAGCACTTCTCTACCTTTTGGCTAAGATCAAGTGTAGTAACTGTTCTTATAAGTTTAATATTTATCTACCTACCTACCTATCATCAGATGTGAAAGCAGAGAAGGCAATTACTTAACTTGGTGCCATTATAGGAACAACAGATGTCTTGGACTGCTTCTTTGATTAGACCCAATGCATTGACACTGTTACTTCTTTGTTTAGGTTAAGCCATTAAAAATTTATTCATAAATCAATTAATCTATTAGTAAATTGAAATAATCATTTTAGAAGGCATTGTTTTAATTGATATTAGTCTGCTGGCACAACCCTGCCAGCATAGTTCTGAGCATGTGACTCAGACATTGGACATGAATATATGGGACTAGAGCAACTTAGGGAGTATGTGAGACATAAAGCCTTTATTTTTTTCCCTTTCACCACACCTTCCTATTTCTCTAGAAAGATTTATCATTTCTTCTTTTTTGTCTTCACATATGTTTCTCTGATGGCACATATGCCTTATTATATTTATTTGAGTGGCAGAAGTAAGTTCCCTACGTAAGAGGCAGGTATAGAAAACACTGCATTTCTTAATTTTTAAAATCAATCTATGTCAACCCTTGCTTGAGAGAGTATAAAACTAAATCAGTCTCCTTTCTGCTTTGGGAAGCTTCTCCCTCTCCCTGTGATAATACAAGCACCCAGTGCTTATCTGAGAAAGGTGGAAGGATTTCTGTCATGCCAGCTACTCATGCAAGTGCCCATTTCCTGAGCCCATTTGGGCTTCTCAAGGGCATATGGCTATTTCCAAGTAGGCAACTCCATTTCTTAGTGTCTAAAATGAACCTATAACTCTCTCACCAGGGGTTTATGATCTCATCATTTCCCACCAAAGCTTTTCCTCCTCTGGTGAGAAAGACATTGGGTATTGTTCACAGAAACCTCCCAACCTTAAACCGTTGTTCTTTTCCATGGTCTTCAGGTATCTTTCCTCTTTTCATGCTCCAGCTGCAGTTTTTCTCAATGGTTCTAGACTCCTAAGGAAAAATGTGGGTTAAAAAGGATGACCAATTAGCCTGCAACTGACAATTTTTCAAGACTATAAAAGTAGCAATAGGAAGAAAATTATTTCAACTTAATTTCCAGTTGAGATGTGAGAAAACAGCAAGAAGTTAGCATCACAGTAAATAATCCAGCATATTTATTTACATGTCTATGCCACCCTATACCACTGCAACCCCACTAGCTCTGGGTCCCTCAACTGAACATAGGGCTTAGCACATAACAATGTGTCGCCACAAATGTTTGTTGAATAAATAAGTACATTGATTACTACTTACAGCTTAAAAGCACAATAAAACACATTTTGTCATTTCCATGTCTCTCAATGACCTACAATTTGAGGATGAAAGCCCTCTATCTGGCCAAGACACTTTTTCCCACCTTCTAGTCAGAGTGAAAAGTAAATCGAACCTTTGTACATCAATATTTTGACTGCATACTTTCTGGGAAGAGTAATAATTTGAGAGCCTGAAACAGTACAGAATATCTGGGTAGCTGATTTTTTTCCTTGAGAAAGACATTTTAAGAAGGCATATTTTAGATCAACTTTATCAAAGCTTCTCACATTGAAGAATTAGTTGATGTGAACTATGGTTGAGACCTCAAGGCGAACTGAGACCTTGTGGTGGGCTAGTGAGGAGGAAGCAGTAGCATCTGGGCTGGGAGGAATTTTCAGGGCTTTGTGCTGGCTCCTGGCAAAGGCAAGGCAATGGGTATTTAGCAATCAAATAGGTGCTGAAATGTCTGAGAAAACTCAGGAGGACTCTGGGCTCACCTCAGTTTGTTTCCTAGGCAAGCTGATCCTGGAGGTAGGGGGGCGAGGGGGATTGCACAAGGAATTTCTAGTAGTGAAAGGATCTCCTGAGTTACTTTTAATGTCACAGGAAGGTGATTTTACAGATAGAAAAGCACTTATTAAGTAAATTTTAATTCAATATTCAAATTACTAACATTATAAAATACAAAACCTAGATTTAAAAGGCCTTTAAGTCTGTGTGTAATTTCTTAACTTCTTTACGTATACAAGGAATTTGAGTGGAAGGTTCCCTTTTTGTTTCAGAATTTCAGTAGGGACCTTAAAATGGAGGAATGATAGAAAAGTGCTGGAGTCATCTATGTAGGACTTACTAGAAAATATCAAAACTGGACCTGGGACTCTCATCCCCACTGCTTCATCAGTCCATGTAAAAGAGGGAAGTAACATATGGGAAGACAGAATGAAAGGAATTAATAGTGGTACAGAGCCTTTAGAATTTTTTCCTTCCTCTACTTACCCTATCTAACTGAAGAGGGCTTGAAGAATTCAGTCGTAGAGATCGAAGATGCCTGTAAGAGGGTGGGACATTGATGTCTTATTCTCTGGCTAAAAGTTTGCTGAGATAGAGAGAGAGCCCACTGCATGGCGAGAGAGCGCTCTTGAGAAAACCAGACATGTACCTAGTGGGTTGGAAGAATTCAGAAGGATAGAGGTGAGTGGTAGGAACCTACAATGCCAGAGCAAAGAGAGATGACAGAAGTAGGAAAAAGCCTATACTTCCACAGTTTGACAAGGCACGAATGCATGCAATTCCCTATGCAAAAGAAATGTTCAGGGCACACACTTGGCTGAAGCCAAGTTGAAAGACTTTCTGCACAGGAAGTCAGCCTGCACAGTAGTGCCAGAATCCTGTGTTTAAGTGGAGGTTGAAACTAATTTACTTCACCACTTGATTTTATTTAGTTACTTTTTTTATTGACTATACAAGTCTCTAGTCATCCAGCAAGAATCACAAAGGATACCGTAATATAGTTTCAGATGCTCTTCAGTTTGAAGCAGAATCTTAATCCTGCAGCAATTGGAGAGGGATTAACCCACACAGGGAGGAACTGAGAAGAACTAGGTCATGAATTCTGGTGAGCCTCAGGGGAGGAGGCTTGGATTCCGAGGAGTAGAAGGGTGTATCTGAGGCTCCGGGGTAAAGTAACACAAGAAATTTCTTGCATAGGAAAGTTGTGGTCTTCAAGACTTATCTTTCTTCTTCTTTTTCTTCCTCCTCCTTCTTCTTTTGTTTTTTGTTGCCCAGCCCAATTCTGATTCCAATATTCTACTGTTAAAATAACCTTGTCTAATTGAAGATTTTTTGGAGAGATTGGTATAACAATGATTTTATTGACTTTTCTTTGTCAACAGATATACGTTGCTTGTAAAGAACCATGTGAACTATTTCTTAGGTTTAATGATGAAAATATGGTTGCTGGATAAGTAATCACCTCTGTGGGTGTAACCTGAAAATAATCAAAACATTGCTGGGTTCTGACTGAATGAAAGCGAAGTGTGGTTCAATTGCTCTAAACATCATGTCAGTGCTGAAAATCACAGGTGTGGCTTGAGATGACCACTCATGACATAAAATGATTTTACTTAATAGCACATAAATTTTTAAAAAATCTGATAATAGTTACCTCAATAATATTCTTCCCTAAAAATTTTCTTCCTCTAGAAAAAGCTAAAAATATGTGTGTATATAAATATATATATGTTAGATAACTTATACAAACCACAGCTATCTGAATAGAATATGGATATTTTCAAATCAATAGAAATTTCTGTGATCTTATGTAAAATTTGTGAGTAGGGAAAGGGAACGTTTATCAAAGTCTATCATGGCCGTATGTAAAGGTCCTTTAAAATAGAACTGTTTGTGGGACACTTAGGGTATTTACCCTCAGGGGGTCTGGGCTGTCAAGAGGTTGGTGGAAATAAGGTTGAGGAATAAGGTTACTTATTGCTTGTGAGCACATTGGAAGACTTTATTGACTTAAGGAAACAAGACCAGTTTCACACTCTATAAAATGACTAGGCTTGGTCTTTTTACATATTGCCAGACAAAGCTTGGATTGTGTTAGTGTCTGGCTACAGCTGGACCATGTCATGAAATTCCTCTGTGATGGCAGCCAACCATGGCTGGGAAAAGAGAGGGACTATTAGACATAAAAAAAGAATTGGAACTAGTACATAGAATTAGTGAGACAGCAAGTGACATTGCAGATAGAGTTATAAAAACAATAGACTTATGCAACTCTAGCTTGAATTCACTGGTTTCTTTATCACTGTAAGAGGATTGGTGCCCTTTCCCAAGATAGAAGAGGGAAGTGAAAAGTTACTCAACTGGAGATGATAACTGGGATTTTGTATACTTGAAAGGCTTTTAAGATTTTCTTGAATACATATCTAAGGCAGAGAATCTTTGTTTTGCTTTAAGTTTTGTAAACTTTTGCAAACCTGAAATTATTGTATTAATCAAGAATGTTCAACTGCAAAATATGGTACTGGATTTTAAAAAATGTTCAACTGCAAAATATGGTACTGGATTAAAAAAATATGGTTGGTACTGGATTAAAAACGTACATATGCCACACGTGTACATATGCCACACATAAGAAGAAGGCTGGCAGTAACAGTCCAGGCCAATGGGTTTAGCAATGGCTCCAGGGAACCAGGCTCCTCCCATGTTTCTATGCCACATTCCTAGTGTCTCGGCACTTATGCTTATGTATGCTGCTCTCTGGGCACTAGAAGCTGCCACATCTCTAGGCTTTGTGACTGCATTCCAGACAGAACAGGTTGCTTCAGCAGATTTCTGCTTATATCCCAGACCTATGTTATATGCCCACACCTGGCTAAAAAAGGAACTGAATAAACCTGTTTCCACCTTTCAAGTCCTCTAGAACAGTCAGGCAAAGAGAAGGGTATTGAAAGTGCAGGTTGCATCAACCAACCTG
This sequence comes from Cacajao melanocephalus, assembly GCA_963573385.1. NCBI lineage: Eukaryota > Metazoa > Chordata > Mammalia > Primates > Pitheciidae > Cacajao > Cacajao melanocephalus. Next base: position 69,213 of record CAUYLG010043802.1, read on the forward strand.
TAGTGTTGGCCCACAGCCTTTCCAAGGATAAATATTATATAAGCAATTATTAGATCACACAATATGTACTGAATTATTAATATTTCTCATCTCCTAAATATGGTAATATGAGAGCTGGTGGTTTTAAATCTTTCTTGGTTTTAGCCTAATTTATCTTAGCTTCAGCGCAGTTTCCCCTCTACCTGGGTCTGTGGCTCTGTAAAGAAATGGCAAGGTGAGTTATATTCAGGCACAGCAATTAAATTCTATTGTGCATGCCAACTCCGGTCACTGGAGAGGGCTGCCCAAACTGCCACATAGAAATGAATTCTGAAATTGCCTAGAGGACTGGCAGGAGAGTGGGCCTTGATGTTTGCCCACAAGGGAAAATAGAGAAAATGTTTGCCCATAGCTGAGTGTGTGTTCTCCCTTTTCATACAAAATTCAGTTATAATGTAAACACTTCCCTGGAAAGTATACTAATTTTCCTCTTTCCTCATGTAATTCTTTTAACACCAGTATTTTTGAAGAAAGGGAAATGGATGCTTTTGCTTAGTAAACCGAGTTCAATTGGCAAGCCCTTATGTTGTAGAAAGGAAGGCCAGGTTGACAGTCAGCTACACTTGTTTCTTTGAGTTTAAGAAACTTAACTGGGGATATCACTATAAATCCTATATTCTAACCAATGTTCAAAGAAGTGATGGTAGCTGTATAATTTTTGTTGCAGTTTGTACTATGATTCTTATTACCGTTTATAAGTTGGAGCAAAGCTTTATTTCCAAATTAGCAACCTTCAATTTATCTACCCAAAGCTATTTTTGTTCAAAATCACCTATTCATATAAACGAAGTCATATTCCTTGTAATAGTCTGCTTGGCTGTCGTAACAAGATACCACAGACTGTGCGGCTAAAACAACAGAGATTCATTTTTTTCACAGTTCGAAAGCTGGAAAGTCTAAGGTCAAGGTGCCAGCAAGATAGTTTTTATTCTGAGGCTGCTTCTCTTGGCTTGCAGGTAGCTGCCATCTTGCTGAGTGCTCATGTGACTTCTTCTTTGGGTGTGGGGAAAGAGAGAGAAAGCTCTTTATTGTCTCTTGATATAAGTCTCTTCTTCCTATTCTATCAAGGCCCCCACTTTTATGACCTCATCTAACCTTAATTACCTCCTTATAGGACCTATGTCCAAATATAGATTGGGATTTCAATATGTAAATTTTGGAGAACATACACCAATTCATAGCATCTCTATAAAATTAAATTATAGGGAAGTTATAATTCTAAAATAGAAGATATGTTTTTACATTCTAGGTTCGATAAAATATCTTTTATTCTAATCTTTTTCATAAGTCATGATATCCTCTATCCATAGAATGTTCACGGTCCTTAGAAAGATTTGTGAGAAAGCATGAAAACCAATCCAAATACGCTTATTTTATCAGAGCCTTATTTTCGGCAGGAATTATTTAGCTTGAGAGGTCACTAAGAATAATAAATACCAGTAGTCCAAAGGTTATTTTTTTCCACATAAACTTTAATCAGTTTTATGATTTTAATTCTTGTTTTAATTAGAAATCGGAGAATATTGAAAATCCCCTCTAATGAGCTTTTATTTTTTTTTTAATTTTATGAAAGATGATTTAAGTAATAGGGCTTGCCAAGTGAATATCAGTTTTTGATCAAGGAAATGGTTCTGAGCTATTCAACAGAGTATTTAAAACTGAGGACAGAAACAAGGCTCAAATTGGTATATTGGTTGTGATTTAGAAAAAAATAATTGGACTAGAAATTTAGAAAAAAACAAAAAACAAAAAAATGGTTTCACTTCTGATTGTCTCTAGTCTCCTAGAATAAGTTTCAAGAGAAGAATGCCTGGTACAAAACTGACCAGGACTTCTGGACTGGAAGGCAGAATATCTGAGTTTGACTATACCAGCAATACTTGCCAGTTGTATGACTTTAGACATAAGACTTAACTCCTTGGAGCCTCAACTTCCTTATTCGTGAAATGGGACTACAGATTTTCATCTAAAACATATGAGTAAATACATATTTAGAATTGTGCCGGTCATTGGTGTGCAGTAAATTTGAACTAGATGATAAGTTCTTTGTGGGTAGATATGTGTAAAAATCATAGTTGTTTAATTCCAACACACTTTTAATTTTTAGTTAAATATGTAGGCACTCAAGAATGTTTGCTGAGTGAATGAGAGAATGTATTATAAACAAGTGACTTATCACCTCATTTCCTTTACCCCAATATTCAGAGTTTGCCCCGATGGGACTTCCAGCTTTGGTAGTTTATGACATTTTGATACAGAATAGAATTGAAATCTACAATTTTTAGGACTGGCTCAAAGGGGCAGCAAATAAAAATCTCATGTTAGTCAAGGCAAAGTTTGTACATTTGAATAAGCCATTAACACTCCAGAAACGTGAGCAACAATTTTCTCTTTTTGGATTTATTTTGTCAAAATTACAAAAGTAGTGCATATTTGTTGAAGTAAAGTTTAAACAAATCCAATAAAGAGAAGCCTGCCTTTTTTCCCCCATTCTTATACTCCTTCTTATCCTACTTCCTAGGAGTAAATGATGATAAAAGTTTGATGCATATTTTTTCACAGCTCTCTCTCTCTCTCTCTCATTCTTTCTCTCTCTCTCTCTCTCTCATATATTCAGATGAAGAAATTGACAGATAGGGCTTTTATTTTAATGAATTATATTGGACGGTAAGTACATTTATAATTTATAAAGAAGGGAACACGGAGAGGGCTCCCAAAGAATGACTCTGCATTGTGCAATGCAGTTTGCTGTAGTATAAAACCTGAGGGGTGTCTGGGACTGGATCAGATGAATACGTTTTTGCCCAGAATGGCTTTTCCTGGTTCACTGCAATTATATCACACAAATGACCACCTTCCACACATCTATCTTGGCTGGCTTGATATTAATCTATCTAGTTGAAGTTCATTCCTTTTTTCTAAACCCAAATCTGACATTAAATATTGAAACTGTTCAATACATCAATCGGATAGATTTGGGCACTTCCTGGATTGGGCATTTGGCATAGTTACTAAAACAGAGCTCACATATGGCTTCAGAAAGAGTAGCCTTGAATAGAATAAAATTCAGTTATGTTTCATTATTTTAACACATTTTGCTCTTTTGAACAAGTAGATACCCTGCCTTTGGTTATCCGGGCTTTAGCACCTTTGCTGCTAAGCTGAGTTTGGAAATGAAGATCTGAGACATGGTTGTACATGTACAATATTTCTCAAAAGATTGAATTTTAAACGTTCTTCATAATTGTTGTTATAAACTGTAGCCATGTTCTAGAAGGCCTAACATTTTGAGATTTGAAACCTTCCTCAGGGTTGGTTATACATGAGACTGTCACAGAAGGTCCAAACTCATCACTGTGGGCCCACATTTCTTATTTCCACCAAGAAACCTATAGGTTTCCATAGAAGGCATCAGGGCAATGCTTAGCAGGAGTAGGGAAAGGATACTTAGCATCAACAGGGCAATGCTTAGCAGGTCTAAGGAAAGGATAAATCAACACCAGCTCCTGACATAGCCACGTGACCCTGTGGAGAAGTCCTGAGCCTCACTGGGCCACGTGTCTCCAATTCTCCCCACCCTAGTTCATCGGGACAACTCTGCTTGATAGACAGAAATCCAAGAATTGTGCCTTAGTCTATTTGGTCTAAGATAACAGAATACACAGGTTGGGGGGCTTACAAACAAAAAATATTTATTTGCCACAATTCTGTTGACTGAGAAGTCCAGGATCAAGGTGGCAGCAGATTCAGCATCTGGTGAGGGCCTGTTTCCTTGTTCATAGACGGCTATCTTTTGGCTGATATTCAGCCAATATATACTCCAACTAGTTTACACATATTTAAATACTTCTCTACTGGTAGGACATTTTTCCATGGCTCTGCCTCTGGTGACATCTGTCCGAGCATGGAGAGGTGCTGGGACAAAGACAGCACCTAGTTGGTGTCAGACAGAGAAAGGGAAGATACACTAAATACATTGTCAAAGGTTTTGACCACTTTCTTCTTGAAAGGGGAAGAAATTTCAGCACCTGAGCTGAGAGGATAGGGACAAGAGGATTCAGAGGAAGTGTTAAGAGAAAATCCCAAAGACTGAGAGAAAGGGGGACAGGACAAATTGCTCCTGTGCATATGAGGGCTAAGGGGCACCTATGTGTCAGGAGGCAGGGTGGTAATTAAGCTTTGTAGATTAAAATGCTTCTGAAGCATTCAGCCCAAGCTTACTCTGCAATATCTCTATCCCTTTCTACATGGGTTGCAGACATTGGCCACAGCCAAATCTGTTCTGAAACTTTGTAACCCATTAGTGATAATAGTTGAGTAGCTGCAACAATTCTCAACCAGCACTTATGTATTAGTAGTAGATATCAAGTCAAAAGCACCATTATCTGCTCCCTTGAAGGAAAACTGACATCAGAGACAAACTGCAGAGTACTTGTGGAGGTGACGGGCACAGTGCCTAGACCAGGCAGGCTGGCATTCAAGTTGCACCATTTATGAGCATCTCAGAACTTTCTTTTCATTCAAAGGTATTATTACTGTCTTCTCTCTTACTTCCGATTTCTGATCACTTCTCACCATCAAGGCACTCTGAAGTGCAGTCTCTTATCCATTCGTACAACAAATATTTATTGACCTTCTATTAGATGTTAGCCATCAGAAAATGATAAGAAATAGGTGATGCTGAGAAGCTCACTCTAATTTGCAATTACTAATGGAAAAGACTGAGGAAGGGGGATGGTTTGGTTATTAAGCAGACCTAGTATTCAGTACTGATTCCAGTGTTTAGTATTTTTGATGTTTACTAGTCTTCAGGCAAATTAACTTCTCTTAGTCTCAAATATTTCATTTGCAAGATTGGAGCAAATAATGTGTATAAAGTGCTGGCAGAGAGACTGATTCATAGTCATGACAACATAAATGTTTATTTTCTTTCTTCCTGTCTCCTAATCAATATAAGGGTCTGCATCTAGATGTGAAATAGCATAAGGGATGGACTCGTCAAATTTAGTTAATAATTTTGCTCACAGCGAAGTTCAAAGACTTGAAATAATTTGTTTACCTCCTTTAAGATCTCAATTACACTGTCATTTGGACAAACTTCTATGGAGGTGGGTGGGATAGGGGGTGGACTGGCAAACTTCAGAGTATAGAAGGAAAGAAAAACCAAATGACTGGGCATTTTGCCAGAGAGAGAGAGTCTTCTAGACTTTGCCTTTTTTCCTTGGTGTTATTTAATCATTGTAGCTTTACTGGAGTTCTCTGGTGGGCATTTATTATTGATACTAGGGCTGTTCTTTTTACTTTGCAGTTGCCAGTGACACAGAACAGCTGAAAATCTGATCGCAACATGCCGTTTTGAGTTCACTTATGTTCCCTATCTCCTGGGCTCCATAAATAAAGAATCAGTGTTTGGAGAGTGATTTCAGAGCCTCGTCCATCTTCAGTGTCTTTAAGGATGGAAAACCTGGATTGCAGGGTCTGAAACATTCTGCAGCCTCCAGCCTAAAAGCCAAAAAGAGTGAAGAGATTCTCCCTAAATCTCACAACTCTCTTAACTCTGGCTGGGTATTGGGCACAGATTTTAGTCACTGTGAGTCATTGACCCTTGCGTGCCATAACCTCTGTGTGGATGAAGACATCATTTTTGGAGGAGTAACAGCACACACCTGTCTTATATCCATTTTTGGTGACTCCTGTATTTGAGAAGCCCCTGCTATGTCAGAATCATAATAATTTTTCAAGGACATTTTACATTCGCTAAGGTTTGAGTCTCCATCAACCAGGATTAGAAGAGACACATCAATTTTCACGCCCTTGCTGTTTTTGAACACATTTAACATAATGCTTTAGAAAGTTTTCACAAACAGTAAACATCTGTATATAATGGGGTGGACATTATTACTGACTTTTCCACAATATCCTAATCAAAATCCTTTATCATCCTATGTTGCTCAAGTTACCAGCACCTATTTCTTCTTTCACTCCTCCATGTTTTCCCTTTTTGGGTTTCCATTGATTTGATGACTTTTCTTAGCTTTTTGTTAGTTGCTTGCTCTAGTCTTTTTAACCCTTTTAGAGAATGCTCTAGAATAATTATCCAGAAAACCCTTTGCCCTACTTTACTGCCTCTAGTACAATTCTATACACATGCACACACCCCACATATGTACATATGTATTGTCCATTCATAAAAATATGCAAAATAGAAAATGAAGATTGAGAAGCCAGCATAATACAGAATAAAAAGATTTGGAGTGGGAGGAAAGAGTCATGAACGCTTGAACTAGCTTTGTCACTAACTGCTGGTGTCACCTTGGGTAACTATCTTCCCATTTCTGAATTTCATTGTCCTAATTAATAAGCGAGGAATGTACTAGCAGTTAGTTATGCACCTTAACACCTTTTTAAATAAATGATTTTTAAAAAATGAATGGCCCTTATACTAAATTTCTTCTTTTCTGTAAACCAGTGGTTCTCAGACCTTTTGGTCTCAGGGACTTATATCCTTAAAAAACAAATAAAAGATTGAGGAAATCCAAGACCTTTAACTCTATGGGTCATGTGTATTAATGTTGACTGTATTAAAAATTAACAGTAACATTTAGAAAAAATGTTTATCAATTAATTTAAAAATCACAATAATATGCTCATTGGGTTTTAACATAAGTAACCTTTTTATGTAAAGTAACTTATTTCCAAAACAAAACACAATCTCTTCAATGTCTGCCTTGAAAGAAAAACAGATGGATTTTCATGACTATTTCTCCAATTTTTGCAACTTGTTTTGACTGAAGTGCGTGAAGAAAATTGATCTTAAAGCAGAATTGTAGTTGGAAAAGGTGGAAATATTTTATGGCCTTTTTAGATAATCGTGGTTCCTTTTCTTTGGTACCACACCACAACTCTACTAAAGGTAGTTTCTTAAATGTTAGTTGCAATATAGGATCGGAAACCATGTCTATTAACTTTTCACTATGAAAAGTTTATTAGTCTATTTTGTCCTCTTTTACTCATGCATGATACTTTAATGTCATGCATTGGTCATTTGGAAAATGCTGACTTATCTACTAATTTAGATCTTCCAAATATTGACAATTTTTATTATATAACATTGAGAAATCATATTTGTTAATATAACCACGAATGTCATCAGAAAAGTCTAAGTATTAGAAAGATGTTAAGCTCCCCTGACAGATACAAGTTTCCCAAATTCTAATTTTGCCTTGAAAGTTCCAATTTTAACTTTGGCAACAGCTATAGTCAATTGTTTTCCTTAAAGCATTAGCCTTACTTTGTTCATTTTAGAGAATATATCAGTCAAATATTCAAGTCTGAATAATCACAGTGTGCCTGTCAATTGTTCTTTCAAGTAAAAATGTCATTTCATTGAAAGGTAACTCATCCACTTACAACTTAATTGCACAACCATTGTACTTTGACTAGTAGTAGAAGTGTTTTACGCATTGGTTCATCAAGAACAGGCTTTTGATGAGCACATCTACAGAGGGATTATGAGAAGCACTATGTGGGAGGTAAATATTTTGTGATTTGCATGTCTGAAGTTAGCTTTATTCTGTCTTCTTATTTGATTGATAGTTTTGCTAGTTACAGAATTCTATTAGAAATCATTTTTCCTTAATATGTTCTTCTACTCAGCCTACCAGTTTTCAGACTTGCTATTGAGAAACCCACAGCTCCTCTGATTTATTGTTGTTCATACATAACATTTTTATTTTTCCTCCATGAAAGCTCTTAGCATCTTTGTCCCCAGTGCTCTAAAATTTCAGAATGAGGTTCCTCATTCAGTGTCTAATTTTACTTTTTGTGTTGGACATTCAGTGGCTACTTTCAATATAAAAACTCTGGCCCTTCCATTTCTAGAAAATTTAAGTCATTATTTGGTTGATTGTTTCTTCCCTCCTGTTCTTTGCTCCCTTTCTTTCTAGTACTAATCTTTAGATATCAGACCACTGCAAACAAGTTTTCTAATTTTCCTATCTTTTCCATCTTTTTAAAGACACTCTTTTTATATGGGTTTTTTCAACTTTATATTATACTGATTTGAAAAAAATTCTGGTATCACATATTTAATTACTAGCGTTTTTCTTTGAATGCACTTCTTTTATTTTTTAAAACAGCATTCTAGTCTTGTTTCATGGATACAATAGCCACTGTTACTACTCTTAATAATAGTTTCTTTCACTTTTTCCCCTTCATAGCCCTTGCTTCCTCCAAGTTGCTTCTTTTCTATTTATCTGACTTGGTCTCTATATTAAAATATATAATTTCTTCATGTATAATAATCCTCAGTTTTCTGCTCATGATTTATAATAGAAACTTAAAATGTAATTGAAACCTGTGAGCACATGAATAGGGTTTGCAGACTTTGATGTTCTTGGCAAGGTGATCAGGATAAGTTGTTAGGGTTCTTTGATGTTAATGTCTTTGGGCTTTTCCTTGGAGAAGACTCAATGTCTTCAGGCTTTTCCTTGGTGCAGACTCTTTCAATCTGTGTACTAAAAATACAGGTCTGCCTACCAGAGTTTTGGAAATAAAAAACAGGAAAGGGGTAGGTTGGTCAGCATTCTATATTCACTTGGCCACATCATCTCACTGTTCTTAAAAGAGTGTCTAGGTTTTCAGAAGAGTCTGGAGTCCTTTTGTGCTGATACCCTTTATTTAGAGTCTCCAGAATTGAACCTTCCAGAAATCTGAGAAGTCTCCAGAATTTTGCCAGAGTGGAGGATGGGCAGTTGTCTATGGGCATAGAGTGGAGAGGGGTTCTAGGGATATATATATTTTTCAGCTAATGTTAAACCAATTATCATCTTTCTCTTCATCTTAATTACTCTTCCCTCCCAGTTCCAGAGAGAGCTGATGCTGTAACTTCCTGGACCTTTTGATGATTCTGCAGTGAAAACATGGTTGTTTCTCAGTTTTCCATAGTACCAGCTTAAGCTTGCACTGATTAATTATTTAATTAAGTATATTCAATTATTCAACACTCATCTTTCAGTCTTCCAAAAATTTGTTGCTGTTAAATCTTCTCTTTTTCTTTCCATCCTTATAAGTTTATATATTCCAAAAGAAAATCTTTACTTATCTAGTGAGTGTTTTTAGATGTTACAAAATTAGATGCATATATCCAATTGGCTTTTTCTGGTTTTGACCCTTCTTACATTTGAAAGGAGAACTAAAATCCTTAGGCACTTAAGTGTTGGACATTTCAGGTCACCAGCAATAGCAAGACAAGAACTTGGAATTTTGATGATCTTTAACCATGCAGTTCAGGGGCCTGGTTTTCTACCAAGGGGTCATATACACTTCCCAAACAATGGTTTAGCTCTACCTCTGTGACCTTCTTTAGCTAGATCCTTATTTCTTTAGAAAATCTTTTCATTTCTCTTTGGTTAACTTGCGCTCAATTCTTCTCAGTAACAGTTTTAATCTTCCCTACTCTCCTCTAGCCCAATCCCATGTCTCCTTCTTTCTCAGAAAATTATGTCAACACTTACTTAATATGGAATCTGTTCATATACTTCCAGTTCTCACCTTGATATCTAGACAGCCGCACATGAGCTTCCTTATTTCCAGTCTCAGAGGAAATAAAAAGCTTCTTCCTTATAAAGACTGCTCTTACCACTAGAAATCTGCACCCCATTTCCTCAGATTTCTTCTGAAAGTTACGGCATTATTTTTCTACCTTATTCCTGTTTCCACTTTTCTACCTCAAAAACTCCCATGTCTCACTTTTGATGACGCAGCTCATGCTTCATGTCCTTTCTGAAGCCTTTGACCACATACCCCCAGAGGTGTTTGCTTCATACGTGGCACCACCGTTTGACCTCATTACCCCCAAACTTGAATGTGAGCTCAGTGAAGCAAAAGATCATTGTTGCTCATTTTTATACTACTAATGCCTACTATGTTTCTTAAAAACATAGTATGTTTCTTCTATGTTTTAAGAAACATAGTAGGCATGCACATTTTTGTCTCAGTCAACAAATGAATGCTTTAATTCTGGTGCTAAGAGCTGGAAACTTTCAGAGTTCAAGCAGGCTTTCAATCAGTATTCTTTAGTGAGAAAACATTTTTAAAAAATTCTAATTCTAAACCATTGTTTAACTTAGGAGCTCTAAAGAAAAAAAGACACTGATGTTGAACTAACTTGCCCCCTAAATACAATAACTTTTTACATTGTAAAAGTGGGAATGCTCTTTTTCTCAAGTATAATTTTGGCAAAATTCAGGATAAAATGCAGCTTTTTGGTGTTGTTCCTCCCCTGTTGCTGTTACTCCAGACAGTGCGTATTTTGCTTAAATTTTCTAATCAGCTAAGTAGCACATCTGCTGTTTTATTCCCACGCTGACTCATATCTGATAGATTTGTTTAGGGGAAGAAGACAGAAAAAATTAGTAATGTTTTTTTCAGGAAAAAATAGCAGTTTCTATAGACTTCATGATTTTATAGTAATCATAACTTTTATTTATATGGTATTATTACCTTTTCCAAGCATAAATGTGCCTCTTCACAGCTAAGTTTCTTAACAGGGGTTTATATTCCATGTTCCATGTGCCTATTTTTTGGCTTTTATTCAGCCTTTGATCCATTGAAATCTAATATCTCTTTTGCCATTCCACCAAACTGCTCTTAGCATAGATAAATGTGACCTTGTTACTGCTAAACTCAATGAATAGATTTCAGGTTTAATTAATGAATTCAGTAATATAACATGCAGTTTGTTGTTGATCTGTATGTGTGTGCTAAAGTGTCTCATGTCGTATAAAGAATTTGAGTCATAATCTTATCCCTCAGAGAACTATGGGCAAGTTAATAAACATAAGAATAATACAGAACTAAGTTACTAAAATCAGAATGTGATTAGTACCATAAAAGAGGCAAAGATAAAATGTGGAAAAATCAGGAAGAGAATTTGAGCAAAGAGGTAACATTTAGATGGGTATTGAAGAATACGTAATAATTGGGGATGGAAGGAAGGGAATAAAATGAGCACTTTCTTAAACTTATTTTGTTTTCCAGGAGTTGAAAGGCAATCCTTTTAGCTTTTATTTTAAAGCCCTCTTTGAATGAGGCAGTGACGAGGCTGGAAGAGATATTTTGAATGTGGATATTTTACTTGCCTTTTCCAAAGACTACAAACATTTAATTTGTTTTAAGTCCACTCGTTGAATTTTTATTCCAGAAAACTTGTCTTATGACCATAATTTTGTGAGATAGAACAAAATTTCCAAACCAGCACTTTGTTCTCTTACATAACGTACAAAAGGCTGAAGTTACAAACCACACCTGCCATGGCACCTCCTTAATGCTGGAAGGCAGCACTCAGTCCCTGAGTTGGGCACTATCTGCAGTTGAAGACTGTTTACTGCAGGGATAGGGAGGGGTCTGAGTCCTGGAAAACAATGGTCCTCCACTGCTTGAGAGATGTGGGTTGTGCAGTGGAATCCAGGACTGAATGACTGCCAAAGCTCCCTAACAATTATAATGATTGTTTTATTGGGCTCATCAATTATCTGCCTTACATGTGAACTCCTTTTGAGATCATAAATGTTGAGACAACCCTCAGAACAGGAAGACATGAAAACAGGAAAAATGGGCAATCATGGAGCAATAGTCAAAATTCCTAAAAGATCTTGGAACTTTAGAATAGCATAGGGTGGCTTGGGGGACTACTGTCACTAATAGCTGACCTAGATGCAATAGTCTGTCCCTGATGTCTGGGGAACTATAGTGCAATGGATTTTATGTGTGCATTCTGTCTTTACAATGATTTATTACTTTGGCCATAGAGAAAATGTATCAAAGGCATTTGTCAGGGATTGTGGAGCACAGATTGTTATGTTTACATAAAGAGTTACCTCCAGTGTTTATTTCTATGTGTTCATGAAAGCATCTGTACCTAGAACTGAACATTTCTAAGATGCTTTTTGGGGTCCTGTTTGCTGAGTTATTTGCACTGGAGAACTGAGCATGAGGAAAGCTCCAAAAATCCCTTGTGAGGAAATCATGGCGCTCTGTTTTACTGTTTTATAAATTTAGGATTTGGATCACATTTTCAGCTGGAAGTTTTTGCAAAAAAGAATTATTCCAGAAAACATAAATGTCACCATTAAAAATGTGTAAGACAATGACATTAGCAGAGATAATTTTTTTTTTTTAATGGTTGTGAAACTCCATTTGGGGAAGAGATAATTTTTGAGATGTTTGTTTGGTTCTGGTTAACAAGCAGCAGGGAGTGGAACTTGTCATGAACGTCAGTCAACTGAATCTGTGACAGTCGTGCACCCCGAGGTTGGTCTGCATAATACAGACTATATACCCAGTGCACTTGGAAGTAGGTAATTTCCAAGGTAAGAACAAATTGTAGTCAGGGATCAGCTAAGAGGACAGCCTGAAAAGTTTGTGGTGATGATCAAGAGATGAAACAAAAGATGAACAGTGGAAAAATCAGGCAGCCAAATCCAATAATGGGAGGTGCAAAGAGGGGCAATTCACACCTGTCAATGAGTGTAGGTCAGTTCTTACTGGATATGGGAATGGCGACCAGCTCTCAGGCTGATCTGGCATAGGCTAGACAATCACTTTACTTACTTGTCAATTCTAAACCCTGTTCTCACATTCTATGTGGTTTCAGGCAACGCCTCATGAGAGAAGGAGTACAATAAACTACTTTATTAATTAAATTGGAAGATAAATTGAAAGTGTAGGGCAAGCACTTCCCAATTTGTCTGTGTTTGTGTGTTTGGTTAGAATACTACAGGACATAAGTCTAGAGACATGGCTTTCAGATAGTGAGTCAACAGAAGTCGACAATCTAATGTAAAAGTGAGTATAGATATTTGTATCTTTTTCCTCATTAAACTTACATTTAATGCTACCTGAGAATTCATAATACTATATACTTTTTTTCAGGAAGTCCTTGAAGTGATTTCTATTGAAAGAATAAAAAATGTGATTTTTACTTTTTGTTGTATTAGTACAGTTACAATGGTTACTAGGATAAAATAGTCTTTTTATTTGTATAGCAGAATAGTTAAAAGTATGCATTATGTATGTAGTCAGACCTGCCTGCTCTACCTCCTACTGATGGCCCTGGCCTTTGGAGAGCTGTATGTGCTGGCAGGGGAAATCCCCACATAGTTTACAGTCAACTCTGGTATTTCCCCCTATGCAAGGGTTATTATAGGTCTGTATGCAAGGGTTATTATAGGTCTGTATCCTACTCCTGAAGAACTCAGGAAAATATATTATGGAAGCCCTGTTGATAACAAGACACATAGGATAAAGAAATTCTGTCTTATATTTACCTGCAATAGCTTTGAAGTGAACTTGTCACAGTCCTTGGACCATTAAATATAAGCATGCTGGCATATTGAGGCTGGATGGCAGAGACAGGCAGATACCTCTGCAGTATGAATAATGAGCATCAGTTGGGCTATGGCTATCATTAGGGTTACTCAGAATGCTATTCTGATTTTACTTCTATTTTGGCACATGCTGCAAGTCACTTTCTTGTTACTTAAACTTGAGTGTAGCCATAAGAGTGGCTTTGGCTAATGGAATGTAAATAGAAGTGTTTAGTGCCTTTGCTGGGCATAAGCCTTTAAATAAAAGCATGATTTTTTACGTTTCTTTCCCTCTGCCATATTGGTTGTAGGAGCTTGTATTCAGATGGAGCCTCTAATAGCCTGATTCCCTGAGATTGAAAGAGCCTCACTTACTCTTCCTTCCATGCAAACCTGGTATTGGTATACAGTATAATGAGAAAGAAACCTTCATTATATTTTAAACCACTGGGATTTGGAGATTAGTTATACATTTATTTATTTATTTTATTCTTTATTTATATTTTCTGAGACAGAGTCTCGTTCTGTCACTCAGGCTGTAGTGCAGTGGCACAATCTCAGCTCACTGCAACCTCTGCCTCTGGGGTTCAAGCAATTCTTATGCCTCAGCCTTTCAAATAGCTGGGATTACAGGTATGCACCACCATGCCAGGCTAATTTTGTATTTTTTAGTAGAGATGGGGTTTTGCCATGTTTCCCAGGCTGATCTCGAACTCCTGGCCTCAAGTGATCCACTCGCCTCCCAAAATGCTGGGGTTATTGGCATGGGCCACTGCACCTGACCTTGGAGATTACTTGTTATTGAAGCATACCTTTGCCTAACCTGACTGAGCAAGTGGTTTCCAGAAAAGACCAATTCTTGAAGACCATGAATCCAGAATTAAGCCAGGGACATCTACTTGGGTGAATCCAGAGAACCATCTGAAGCAAAGAAGATATTAGAAGCAGAGGTTAGTCATGAAGAAAGAGGTGGCAGGCAGGAGTTACGTGAGGGTCAAGTCAAAAAAGCCAACAATTTGAAACATATTCCAGTTCTAGTAGGAAATGCAAATGACGCAGTGGATGGGTCATGAGAAGACCAGGACACAGATGGTGGGTGTTAAGATGAGGAGATGATCTCTCAATGATCATGTAGGGATTTGAATTTTCTACAGTAGATTCCAAAAACAGCCCAATATCCTTTCAGATATCATTCTTATTGACTAGGGGCCTGGGCTTGCCTAACTTTGTAATCTGTAGGTTATTATTGTGACCAGCTAGTTAGGGCTAGGACAGATAGGACCTGAAACAAAGAAACAGAAATTGGTAGTAGAATCTATCTGACACTTTGACATTATTTTTTTCTAATGGGATATTTTTACTAAGCCTATCCTAAATTTCTATTTCCCAGAGGAAACAATAGCTGGTCAAGGAACATCACAGGTTATATTTTCTGAAAGTATTAGTCATCTTAATTTTTGTGGGAAAGGTGCAAGGGACTCCTAATTTTTCCCAAACTGTGGAACTTGACAACAGCATATTTGCATATGGTTATCATAAGTGTTGATTACATTTGAAATTGGTCCTTTGGACTAAATTGTCTAAATTTTCCAGTTCAGTATGATTTAGTGTATAGTGTTTCTTGAGCAGATCTAAACCTTAAAAAATCCTTCCATGTGACAACTGTGATGCAATTTTGCAGCTGTTTTCATCCTAAACATATTGAGCCCAATATATCCCAATTAGAAGAAATGTATATGAATTATCCTTATTAAGCAGTATTTGTAATTTTCTAGCATTTGTCTAAATTTTTTGGTCTCTATTTTCTTCTAGTTGTACATTCCAATTGGCTACATTACGACACAGCAGATTTTACAAAATAATGAAAAATTTATACGTGTTTTAAATAGAAATGTTTAAAAATTACTATGGTTTTCATTTCCTTGATTCATGAAATGATAATATAACAGAAAGGGAAAACAAAATCCAAAATGAGATTTGGGTCATATGTTTTCTCTGAACACTTGATTTTTCTTTGGAACTTGGAGTTTGATATAATGTGGAGCCTGGAAAGGGAGCATATGGTGTATACAAGGCACTCTTTTCTCTTACTGTGATTTTTCTCTATTTTCAAAATGCAACTTTGGGAAAAGATTTTAGGTGGATTCTGGGCATCTACCAATGGGTGGTGTACTTCAGAAAGGGGCACTCTCAACTGCTCTGTCTCCCTAGGTTGTACTTCCTCTAGTGTAAATTTTTTTTCTCTCTCTCTTCCCCTCCCCACCCCAAACTCAGGTTTTTTTTTGTTTTGTTTTTTTGTTTGTTTTTTATAAATCATAACATTCTCGTTCTGTTGCTAAATTTTATTCCTTCCTGGGTATGTCTTTCAATCAAAACACAAGTAAATGCTGTGAAAAAAACAATATACCTTTTGGCAGTTTCAGAATTTGGGGGTTTTACATCTGTGGGTTGAAGGACTGATATTCCCTATGGATATTTTTAAAATTTAGCCATAATAGCCATCCAAGAGCCAAGCTTTCTCCCACCTTACAGAAACTGGATGCTACCTATAGGTAGTGTCAATATCTCTTGGATCCTACTGCCATCCAGATGGGGAATAGAACCATTTTGAAAAATTATAGAAAAAGGTGAAGTCTCATGTGAATATAGTTGTAGAAATCTAGCAACTTATACCCTCTTTGTGATAGGCATGTAAATGCTGTCTCTATTAATGTGCCTGGAAAAGGTTCTTTGAAGTATTAGTGGCTCCTTCCATCCTGTACGGTTCTCTGATGGGGATGGAAAACTCTGAATTCTTGGACTGCTCTCTCCTTCCACCCTTCCTCATTCTCCCTGGACCCCTGATAATTTAGTTTGGAGGTTTCTTAAATACCTAGTATAAAATGCTATCTAAGAAAGGAAATAAGCCAATTCTATTGGTATAGAATATTTGTTTCTTCAGAAATTAAACTGTTAACTACATGTTGAAATGTTCATGGTTTTTTTTCATTGAGTATTTTGTATGTTTTTTACTTCATTACTTTCTTCCCTTTTCTTCATTGTTATTTTCCCTATTTTTGAGTTTATTTTGCCATCCTTTTTCCAACTATTTGAGATAAATATTTAGCTTATTAATTATTAATGTTATGTTTTTCTGCATTTCTGATATAGGTACTTAATTATACACATTTTCCTCTAAATATTGATTTAGCTGCATACTGCAAATTTTCTGTGTTGTTTTCATTATTGTTGAATGCAATTTTGATATAATTTTTTTGTGATTTATGAATTATTTAAAACAATGCTATTCAGCCAAAATACAACATAAGCCACAAATGCCAGTCACATTTGTGACTTAGAATTTTAAACTTCAAATTACAAGATGAGTTGGCCCTATGGTGCCTCTGATTGTGCTCAATATGATGCCTTGATATTGCTACACCAGATTCTTGGACACAGCCTATTGCCTTGTTCTTATTGGCTCCATCTCTTTTCCCACGACTCTCCTAATTTCTCCAATACTCTTGCCATAAACCTTTGTGGCTTTGGACAGTCTGATCTTGCTTCTGTGACATTCTTACCTCCACTATACTGCTTAGAACTATAACCCTCTGAAATGCAGCCATCCTCAAACATGTAGAGACTACTTTGCCAGAATGTTTAGATCTCTTTTTTGTTTTACAAGAGAAAATATATTTTTACAATTATGTTTAAGTTTATTTCACCAAACTAATTAATTTATTTCATTTGACATTAAAGTTTATATGTTATACTTTTAGGTTGTTCATAAAGCGTCCTTAATGTAGTTCATGTAGTTCAATCTCATAAACCTAGAATTTCATTAGCAAGATATATTTTTTTATGAATAAATAGTATTGGTTTTCAACATCAAATACTTTGCAACAAAAGATGGAAAAGAATGCTTTGCATTTATTCTAGACTACTGGATCCTATTTCCAACCAGGATCTATTTCTTCTAGTTGGTGTTGATGCGAAAATGGGGACTGGTGACTCAGAAAACTTTATTTACAAATATTTCTAATTTATTTTGCCTAAAATGACATTAGGGACAGAGAGGTAGCCATTTGGGGAGTTGAACTGGCATGAGCTAACTACTAGTTTTTCCCAAGCAGCCAAAAATGTGGCCTCAGGGAAAGCAATGGTCAAACATACAGGTAAAAAAAGAAACCATTGTCTTGCTTCAGTGCAATATCCAAAAACTACAATAACTATTGTATTTGAAAACTTTAAAAATATATCTTAAGCTTTCTCCTACCTTACAGAAATGACAGCCTCTTCTCTGGTTGTTATGGCTAAATTTTTAAAATATCCATAAAGAATATCAGTCCTTCAAGCTACAGATAGAAAACCCCCAAATTCTGACACTGCCAACAGGTTTTTTTTTTTTTTCCCACAGCATTTACTTATGTTTTGATTGCAATAAGTACCCAGGAAGGAATAAAATATAGTAACAGAATGAGAATGTTATGATTTAAAAAAAAAAAAAAAACAAACCTGAGTTTGGGGTGGGGAGAGAGAGAGAGAGAGAAATATTTTGCCCTAGAAAAAGTATAATCTGGAGAGACAGAGGAGTTGAGAGTGCCCCTTTAAACTGCAGGACTGCAATTGATCTCTGTATGTTTTCTGATTTTCGTCCCTTTGAAAGGGGAATGAGAGCCAGGATCATTGGCTGTGCTGTGGAGCTGTCACATCTCCATACTGAAAAGGTACACTGCAAGTGAATTTAAACCGTTTTTGGCTTTCTATTCCATATTGCCAAGAGCTTTGAGACTGATGAACCAAGTAAATGCTTTATTTAGGGCTAAGTGAGATACAGATTCCTCCAATCTGACAGCGTTTCAGCCTCCAGAGTGAGGAAGCAGCAGAAACAGAAGCAGCAGAAGCAACAGCAGTAGCAGCAGCAGCAGCAGCAGCAGCAGCAGCCCCTACTGAAGTCTAACAGAGGAGACTTGATACTAGTTCGTTCTGGAATTCCGCCTGGGATCGTGCACTGTCCGGGGTCCTGAAACATGAACCAAACTGCCAGCGTGTCCCATCACATCAAGTGTCAACCCTCAAAAACAATCAAGGTAGGATCTGGTTTTGTTTCTTCCCTCTGCTTCTGCACATATGTCTTCATTCATCTACCTAACAGATGGGCATTGATATATCAGGGTACTGACAGTAGACATACCTAGTTGATTTGAGTTTGAATTGAAGGTTGAATTGCAATAAAGCATTTGGGTCTGTTTGCATGTGTATGTAGACTGGAAAGAATAGTTTCCACTGAACACTTCTTTCATTCTGATGCCTTTGACTTTTTTTTGACTGAGAATCTATCAGTGGTATATTTCCAGAAGAAAGTTTAGTGAGTGTCTAGAAGAGTTTCTAGTGCATGCTAATTTTCTTGGTAGAACCGGTGAAGAATTTGCAAACTGCTAGAAATAGATACCATCAAACCGACTACAAATCTGATAAAAGGATTTCATTGTCATATGAATTTTGGATCTCTTATTCTTTTTCAAAACAAAGCTCGTCCTTCAATGTGAGTGTGGAACTGGTGGTTATACCAAAGTAATTACAGTGAGAGAAGATGAAAGACTAGAGAGAGTATAAAACCACATGTCCCTATGTATATCACCATGTAACTCAAAACCAGTGAGATGATTGGAGACACTCTTTAATGCAGGTGTTGTTTTAAATTTAGGCTTTCCTGACAGCACATGGTTAAAGGTAAAGAACAAACTCACAATTTCACTCTTCTATTTTAGTTTCGAGTTGTGCTTATATCATTCTCTTTGTTTTTATTTGGGATGCTTTTACTTCCAAGAAGGCTATAAGTGACCAGGTTTCCAATCAAAATTTACTCTATTTTGTCATTTACTTGAATTTTATTATTATCTGTGTGTATATTTTGCCTCTTGAAGGAAAGTGATGAATTTGTCTCAAACTCTTTTATGAAAAAAACAAAACAAAACAAAACCCTGATACCCTGACAGGTCATCTTAGAGAAACTGCAGTTTCTCATTAACATACAAGTACATATCTTTTGCTGCTATTCCAGAATTTGATGACTCTGACTTTTTATGATTCACATTATGTTTTGGTTTATGTCTCAGAACTTTAATAATATTGCATAGACTGTAATTACAAAAGGAATATAATTTTCAATAATGTCCCTTCTTTGTGAATTTACCTACCCTTTGCCAGAGTCTTTCAGTGATAGATAAACCATAAACTAAACATGTACCTCTATTTATTAGCAGTTACTTTTAAAAGCAATGGGGTTTTCAGGGTATGTCAAATGATGCATAATTAGACTCCCATCATACATAAACATAGGGAGTTAACCGAAATCATGCAGAACTCATATTCAGATAATTTACAACATCTCTAAAGGTAAAGATATGAAAATCTTTTTCAGCAGTAGATTTTCTGTGCTGTATCTAAGTTTAGAAATTTAAAAAATGTTGACTTTTGGATGTAAGTTTTCCTCTGTGTATCAGTTTCCCACATACATCAATTATATAAGCATATCACCACTGAACAAAGCCAAATAGTAAATACATGACACTCTACATTAAGATATATAAACTGTAGTGGGAAATATGTGTTGAAGCCTAAAGTGGGATAGAGTTACAAACTGGCTGTCTACTGCTGAGTATGTCTAGCATGCCATAACATAACCAGTGGCTTTCTGTTTAAGAGTTTGAGGTCACAGGAATCAAGCATTTATTTTCCCTTTTCTTTATTGGGTAAGCACAAATGACTACTACTTTCTGAGGCTTCAAATCACTTTCTTTATTAGTGCTCTGGCATTGACTTCCCTCAAACAAACTATGGAACAAAAAATGTGTCTAGTGTGGGGGTTTTACATCATCTTGCTGATCTTGCAGATGCT
This sequence comes from Cacajao melanocephalus, assembly GCA_963573385.1. Taxonomy (NCBI): domain Eukaryota; kingdom Metazoa; phylum Chordata; class Mammalia; order Primates; family Pitheciidae; genus Cacajao; species Cacajao melanocephalus. Next base: position 89,499 of record CAUYLG010043802.1, read on the forward strand.
CATTTTTACTTCTAACTACAGCCATTGAATTGAAATGAAAAGCATCATAAAAATTGGACAACCCACCACTTAGCAATGTATTATATTAATGGCTTAATGAAAGAATCTTGAATCAAAGCTCTGGGTAATTTGGTTAATTGTACAAGTTAAATTCTTTTGTGCATCCCAGTCCCAATATTGCTCTGGGGAGCAAACGATGCTTGTGATGTTCATAAAGTATATATAGTTGCAAGCGCTGAACTATTAAGGGAGCAATTACTTGAGCATTTTCCAATTTGCAACAGTAAAAAGGGATAAGTGGAAAAGCTCTCTTACTTCAAATTATGTGCTCAATTATGAAACATTTATGACTTTTGGAATTTATACTAAAATTGGCTATCTATATTTAGGTAATGCATTAGCCTATGAACAAAATGCAATAACAATATAAAGAAAAGCCCTAAGTGAGAGGGTTTTGGGAAGCCATGGGACATTGGTGCTCAAAATACTCTTTGAACTTTTAGAATTTTAGTATCAAGCACGGTTGTTTGAGTTAATTTTTCCTCACTCTTAAAGTTACTATCTGATAATTTTAAGCAACCCTCCCTCATGGAATCTGGTTGGCCTGCAGATAATGATAACCCACATTGAGGATCTGGAAATATCCAGATACTTAATAACTTGCATATTGCTCCATTTTAGAAATTCTAAAATCTCTAGAGACCTTTTTTCCAAAGCTCAGTGTAATAACCTCTAGAGAGCTTTTCCCCCATCAGTATAGTAAATGCTGGCTGTTTCTCCTCTCAACAGTTAAACTGCTGCTAAAAAGAATGCAATGGGAATGAACAAAAATTGCTAAAGTAGCTGTAAAGACCAAAAGTGTGCAGGAAGAGAACATAGCTGTGTGTGTGTGTTTTCTTCTCCACTTGAAGTTCAAGAAGTGTTGAAGTCTGTGGTGTGTCAAATTCATCAGTTGTTGCCAGTGAAGGCTGTTTGTGGTCATGATGGTGTCAGAGTTGGAAAAGAAGGAATTGGGAGAAGTCATAACGGAACAAGATGCTCAACAGTGTTCAGGTCACTTGACGCTTGCTTTTGTCATTCTGGCCATTCTTTAGCTCAGCCAGTTACTGACACACTTTTCCTGACATACTGGGGCAGGTATATTTCTATTGTCAAAGCCAGTAAGGGAGAGAAAAGGGAGTCAAATAAGGGGGCCAAGTGTGTTCTCAGATCAGTTTGGGTGAAATGCTGAATGCAATTCACTCTGAAAACTTTCCTCTATTTCAGAGCATGTAAAGGAGTAAAGCTTTTCCCGACGTGATTACAAATCTTACCATCAAGGTAGCAACATTCTTTAAAAAAAAATCTTTTACTCTGAGATCTATAATGGAAAGTTTTAGGAACTATCTGGGAATGCTAAATGGAGAACAGATCTTTGCGTTATTATAAATGTGATTTCTGAACAATGTCCCCCACCATAGGCAGCAAACTTGATTTTTTCCTTCACTGCTGTGGCTTCTCTTGGCTGCACTGAAAGTAAATTAAATCTTTCAGCCAAATCTCTGGTCTTGGTTTACTTCTTTTGCTAGTGGAATTGCAAACGTAGAATTTTGCCTCTAAAATGTGCAGAGATTTTTTTCTTATTTCTTTCACATTTGAATATCAGTCTAGCATCCATGTGTGTCTACAGTGAGTAGAGGAAATCCTCCATCCTTCTTGAAGTTATAAATTGTGAGTAACTTATATGAGGTGGGGATTCTCAGATCAAGAATTATATGTATTGTATCTTATACAGTAACTCTGAAATACAGTACCCAATATTTCTTTACCCTTCCCATTTAGTGACCAGTCTTCTTCTTCCTCTTTCCTTTTTACAAGACCTGTCTGATTTATTTTAATACCACCTTCATGTCCAGGTTTTCATTTTCATTTAGAAAAGGGTCTCAAGGTCTAAAAGTCCTAGTTACTTCCTACATAGTCCTGCTGCAAGTTTTTACAAACTATACTTAAAGAAATCTTTAAGATTTTCATTGCCTTCAGAGTACACCTTGAGCTGGCAAACTTTTTCATGATGATTTTTACTGCTTTTTATATATTGTAATATTGATGAGTCATTGTGCTAATAAAGACTTTTTTCCCCCTTGGTACTTCTAATCCACAGCCTCAGCCAAGTGAGGCATAGGAAACAGAAGACAAGGGGGTAAAAGAGGATGAACATTTTATCATAAGTATATATTGTTAAATCTGTAGGCTTGGAACATGGTGGTTAGGAAATAATTTCTTTAGCAAATTGGTATTTTGGAGTGTGACATTGCCATGAATGGGGATGATGAGATGACATGGAACTACAACATTGCAATCTCACTTGTTGTTAATTCTATAGCCCTAACCTAACTGCTGGACATCAACAAACTTGTATTTTGCATAGAACTTGAACTAGTATTGCAAGTTATTCTTAAAGGATATTTCATATGTAAATTATATCCACAAAAATTTAGAAATGCAAGGAATGTTTAAGACAAAAAGTTCACCTCTTTATGTCATTGTAGTATGCGAAATGGAAGATTCTCCAATTTCACTGTTACAGTATATGAAATTCTAAGTGCAAAGATTGTTACATACGTCCATATTGTAACTTATTGTAGAGATTCTTCTTTGTCCTAATCCTAGGAACTGTAGTCATAAGGAAAAAAAAGAAATTTTATAAAATTATGGTCTCAACATAGAGTCAGACACATGAAAGAAAGAGTTACCACTGGTAACTCTACAGCAACTGAATTCACCAGTGTGAGTTCTACACTTCCATTTAGCAAGGTACAGATTTTCCTTCAGCATTAGGATGAGTCATTCCAAGTGGTGATAGATGAAGAAATCAAAAGAAAAAGCTTACAAAAATTAGAAATGAGGATATTGTATGTGTGTGAGAGAATATTTTTTTCCCTCTTAGCGATGGTCTACATATTTTTTTTATTATTCTGACATAGCTTCCTTAAATGCTTAAGGCAAAACCACAGCCTATGATAAACATGAATAGGACAGTCTACTAATGACAAATTTATCGCCATTTACAATTTCCATGTATGGCCAAGTATTTAAATTTTAAATAATTATAGGACAATTTTATTTCAAATTACTATAAATGCAGCTGTTTTTAAAATGAAGCATTATAGTTTCTTTTTCTTTTTAATAAAAAGTGACTATGTTATAACGATTGGCCAGCTTTACATTTTATAACTTATATCTTAATAAAATCAAAAGTTTCCTTTTTATTTGACATTTATGGTGCTTGAATGTCAACTTTTACTTTTAAGAAGTATTCTTGTATAATATAATTTTGAGGTAAATTTGAATAGTTTTAGAGAAAATATTTAGTATTACTTTATTTTCTTCTTGAAAAAGTAATTTGTTAATAATTTCTAGAAATTTGTGTTTCGGTCAGCTGGTGAAGACATTCTTGATGGTAAATTTGTGATGACAAATTACTAACTCTCACTGAAAAGATATTATGGTTCTACAACTGAAGCATGGAATTAGTAAGCTAAGGTAGTGATTCTCAAAGTGCGGTCCCTAGACCAGCAGCATCAGCATCTCCTGTGAACTTATTAAAAATGCAAATTCATGGGCTCTACTTAGACATACTAAATCAGAAACTCTTGGGGTAGGGCCCAGCAATCTGTGGTTTAATAAGCCCCTCAAGTAGTTCTGATGCTTATTGATGTTTTAGAATCACTGAACTAAAGGATCATAAAATAAGACACATCTCTGCTATTGTTGACATGTAAGAATTGTCTGTGTTTGGGTATCACAGAAGGGGTCTGAACAACTTCGGAATAATACTTAGGGTTATTAAGTAACATGAATTCTGTGAGAGCCGAAATCCCATCATTAGGTTAATCTCTTTTATTTCTCACAGTGATTACTTGATACTATACCCTACACCCAGTAGACATTAAATATATATTTGCTGATTATTAATGATTGTTAAGGTCATTTAGCAGAGATGATGCTCTAAGAGGACCTAAATAATATTTTAAGACCTTGCTTAATAGGCAACCAGGTAAGAAGCCTTGCTTTTTGTTTTAAATTCATAGAAAATTTCCCAAAGAAGTATACTGGCGTTTTGGCTTTTGATGGTTTTGTTCTCTGATCTTGGTTTGGGGCCATCTGGTAATCAATACATTTTGGTAACTAGCAGGATTTAGAATCATACTAATTTTTTGTCCAGAAATTGTGCTGGACAAATGTCTCCCTTCTTGCCAGCTGTATCTGAAAATTGTCAAACAATGGTAGGCAGGAATATCATCACATTAGCCTTTCTCCTTGTCTTCATGGATGTTCTTTGGCCCTTACATATGTGCCAGCATGACTGGAAACAGTACACAACTGGAACAACATGCATCATTGTGAACAAAGCTGGCCTTCCACAGACAGACACAGGATAATATTACATTAGCAGAACCAGATTTAAGCTGACAGATAAGCTGTGAAATAAGAAAATTACTTCTGAACAGGCTTATCTCTTGGAAATTCTTCATAGCACTCTGATGTTCTTCTTTGTTGTTTACAGTCACCATTGGGAAGAAAAGTAAAATGCACACAGCCTATGCTACTACCTGCAAATGGATATAAGGCAGATCAAATGACTTTTTCTTTAGAGGGGCATCTTTAAGTTGAGTTCTCACACTCCCTTTACCATATGAATCGTGTGGCCTTGGGGAAGGCAATTAACCCTGTTAAGGATTTTTCTCCTCTAACAGAAGGGCAATAAACTTAAATTATCTCCCCAAACAAAAATGCTATGTAAGTGCTTTGTATTATAATTTGTTCTAGTAGCAATTTTTAAGGATACGACATTTTCATAAAGAGTTGTATAGTGAGAATCAATTTTTATGACATAAAAGCTAAGAATTTTATTTGCAATTATTATTAACTATAATGATGATAAAACCTCATTTTGAAGTCACCAGTGGGATGAAAAGTATCTTCTAATATTGTAGTAACATCTGCAAGATATCATCATGGACCTTTACCGGGAAGATAGGGAAAGAAGAAGATTGGATTCAAATGTCACTGAAATAAATGATTAATTCAGTTAAAAAATGCAGTCACTCATCCCAGTGCTGTGCTATCAAAATGGAAGATACCTGGGTAGCTGCATTGATGGTACATATGGTTGCACTGAGGAGGAATTTTATCATGGAATAAATACAGTCTTCATATTGTCTCTGTGCTTCTAGACTTGCTGTTTCGTTTGCCTCACATACCTTTCCCATCCCCTAACCCCCACCCCCACCAAAATGGTCCTTTTAGCAAACTCTTATTTTTACTTTAAATCTTATGCAGAATTTTCTCAGTGAAAATTTTCTCACAATTTCCCAGTCAGACCGTTATGTTCTTACCTAATCACCTATGTTCTCACATAGTCTTCTGTACCTCTTTAATAACAATTAATTTTCTGAGTTATAATTATTTGTTTCCGTGCAAGTCTCACTACTAGCTATTAAAGGGCTCTTTTATTTTATTTTATTTACTTTTGTTTATTTCAGTGCCTATCCTAATATTCGGTACATAGCAGGTGCTCAATTAATATTATTTGAATAAAAGAACAGTCAAAGAAAGCTATAAATTCATTTCTCTTCCCAAGAAGTGTAGTTTGACTTTTGAGTTCAGAAATATACTGGTCTTTGTTGACCTAAGCAGAACTAAACCTGTTACTTTGAAATATGAAAACAACATTTGAAGGAAATGACAAGATTCCTCATTCCTCAGGGATTGTGAGAACAGTTTGCTATTTCTTTTGAGGATAAATGTCTTCTGTAAGTTAAAAAAAAAAAAGGTTTTACATTATGAACACTTTTCTACATTAAGAAAGTCTTGTCTCTAAACAGAGACAACCCCTGTCGTTCTGTTTTGTAGCTTGGGTTAGTGTAGCAGACACAAGTTCCTGCTGATTTCAATAGGCAGGGCTTTTTAGGGGGACTGTTTGTTCTGGCACTTTAGTGAGGCATTTACTCATCAGAAACCTTAATTTCCAACATGAATCATTGCTGATGGACTGAAAAGCACCACTTCTCCCAGCTCTGGTTTCCAGAATTTTTCCCTAAGAAAAATGAGTTCTGCTTGATTTTAATGGAAAGTAAATAACGTGAAATTACTTCTTGTATTTAAAGATCAACCCTTTATTGAATTTTTTTTTTGATACAGTGAAAGAATTAGGACAGAGCGACTATGCAAGGGAGGCATTTTTGATTAAGGATGGGCAGCTATGTCAAAATTTTTCCTTTAGGTATATTCTCTGAAGGAAATAAAATAGAATGAAGGAACAAACTCAAGAACTGTGGTTGGTAGACCAATGAGCACAGCGTGGTGTGAGGAATAGAGCACTGGATGTGTTCTCTCATCATTTCAGTCATTCAGTATTTCATGAAAGAGAATTCAAATGTGAGTAGGGTGATAGCTTCTGCTTTTGAAGAGCATGCTGATGATATAAATTAATACAATTACAATGTAAAGCAATGAGTGTTAAGTGGGATAGATACAAGATTGGTGGGAAGTGCGGCATTCACCAGCATTCACAAAACCCAAACCAGAATCCTACATATGAGTTAGATTGATAAAGAAAGGAAAATAAAATAGTTGAGACACCAAGAAAATGTGCAAAGATGAAGGAAAAAGGTAATGCAACTGTCATGAAAGCATTTAATCGTTGAGACCAACTAGATGACACAGGGCAAATGAATAGGAGGGGTGAGAAGCAAGGCTGTCAATGCATAAAGGGAGGTGGACTTTGTGTAATTTTTTCAGAATTTGGCTGTACTCTGAGAGCAAAGCTTAAATGCACATAGTGCAGGGACAAGATCTTGGGATCTAAATTCAGGACCCAGTTCTACGACCCTGGGGAACATTCCTGAGGTTTGCGTCTTCAAGTAAAATGTAAAGATGGTAATATGTTCATGGTCCATCTTTCAGGATAATCCAAATATAAGATGTTATTATTAGCCAGACAGGTTTTACAGGAGGTAAATCTTAACAAGAACAAAACGTTTTTCATTAGCTTCATTTAGAAAGGTACCACCCACTTTCTTGAAGGCTATTAATAGCTTAATAGATGGTCTTTAAATACTAATTTAGTGGTAACCTTCTAATCTAAAAGTGTCTTTTTTTGACTAACGCCAATCATTTAGCTGTACCAAAATTTTCCTCTTTCATATTTGAATATAATACACTGACAATCATTCTCTTCCATATTGGTTGCTGATTCATTATTTCAACAATGCCTAGTGATAACTGAATGGCTTCTGTTAATAGCATTATGTATAATCTCAAAGAATACCTAGAAATTTCAGGTGTAGAGGTGTGATAATTATTTTCTTCCTCATTCTCCTGATTACATATACTATATGTTGTCTTTAATAAAGATATATTGTGTTTTTTGAAAGATCAGTTCCAAGGGGTCAGGGGCAATCTCTCTTGATGGCTCACATCATTTTCCAGAGGATAAAGGAAAAATTAAAGTACATTTGATGTGCTGTATTTCTACAACCATAAAACTTTTAATGTTTCTTAGAGATATCCTAGCCTAGACCCTCATTCTGCAGACAAGAAAGCTGAGGATTGGAAAGGAAAAATAGGCAAACGTGAGCAGTGTCCATTCACTCCTTTAAACAGGAATTAACTTACGATCATGGTCTTTTGAGATCTGGGGTAAGTTAAAGAACATGTAGATTTTATTAAGATGCTTTTCATTGAAAGCATCAGAAAATGACAGAAAAGTTTAAATAAATTGGCTAAAAGAATAAGAAATTATAATTTCACAAACTGAAAAAGTTCGACACCTCCACAGTCAGTTAAATTGATGCCCAAATGTCACGACCTAGAATGCAGGCTCTTTGCATCTTTCTGTGCTTGTTTTTCTCAGACTAAATTCTGTCATGGTGACTACATGGTTTCTTTAGTTCCATAATTGGCCTGCAGACATGACAACTGACAACGTCCAGTAGACAAGGAGTGTTTTTTTTTTCTTTGAATTTCTTTTTAAGAAAGAGTACCCCACAGATTTTCCATCAACCCCTGTTGGTTAGAACGAAATCTTGCACCAATTCCTTATCTAACTGCTTGATGATACACAGGGTTGAGTGGAGAAAACAGAAAAGTAGGTAATATAAGTAAATATTGGATTCTTTTGGAAACAGTCAGGGAGATTGGATGGTTTGAAGCTAGAAAACCAAAAACACATACCACAGAGATCAGATAAATAGATTTTAGAATCTGATAGACATATAATGTCCACCACACTGTGAAAGACAGGCAATGCCATGATCCAAGCACACTTTCAACAAATGTGTATTAATTTAAAATACAACATTGTCCCTGATTGCCTGCCTTACAGCAGAGGCTTCTTTGATCACCTTTGAGCAAAAGGGCGGGGAGAAAGAAATTTCGTCTCCTTTTGTATTAAATGACTCAGTATCCAGTCAATTTTCATTGTGTTTTCCTTCCTTTATTTCTTTTTTTCTTTGTTAACATTTCATTGGACTTTATTCTATTTGGGGAGCATGAAACAAAATAATGGTGGTATTCCTCATCCAATAATTAGGGTTCTCAGGGCCTATCACAATTACCTCTTCTCCGGTACATCTAAAGACTTAAACATTCAGGAGTATTGTTCTTAAACCTTCATTGAAACACTCAAATTCCCTCAGGGTTAAGGAGTAACATGAGGATTGTGGTTAGATGAGCAGCAGTTGACACTGATGACTGGGATGAGCATGCACCCACCTAAAGACATGCCAGAGTAAAACCCCTTCCGCCTCCAAAGAAATACCTTGATCTTCGACTTTTATTTGCTATATTCACTATCAAAACCCTTGTATTAAATGGTTTTATTTTATGAAAGAGCCTTTTAAATTCTGTATTCTGATATTTTGCCTATCCACATGTTAATTCAGCAAATGTTAATTGGATATACAATAGATGTTATGTTGCACAAATGAAGAGACCAAAAGGGATAGGACATAGCCTTGTCTTTAAAAAGCTTACAGTCCGACATCTTTTCTCTTCTCTCCTTGCTTGGGATGAAGTAGAAAAGCAAGAAAAAGGAAGTCATTGATGACCATAGTGTATGAAAATTGTCATGACAGGGGCAAAAAGAATGCACTCTGTGATAGCAGAGAGGGGACTCCTCACTCCAACTTGCAAATGAGTTTGGATCTTTGAACTGAGACTTGATGAGCAAGCAATAGCAACTTGATGAAGAATCGGGAGAGAAAAGAATACTCCAAATGGTGCCATATGTGAAAGTACTCAGATAAGGGAGAGTACCACCACCACTGTCATCATCATTGTTAACTCATCACTACCAATGTTAAGTGCCCAAACCATGATACTTTTCTAGCTACTTTAATGAGATATCGCTAAGTCCTACAGTGACTTAGTGGTAATTATTGTTCTTATTTTATAGATGAAAACATTAACTTGCCCAAGGTCACCCAGACTGTAAGAGGTAGAGATCATACTTGAGTTCAGATAAGCTTACTACAAAACCAAAGCTGACTGTTCATGCTTTTTGCCTCCTGTTTGAGTGTCTCCTAACCCTCTCAGATTTCCACCAGCTCTAAGGAACTCGTTTTTGTTACCCAGGGTCCCCTGCTGCTTTAAGCCTCTCAGTTGAAGTTTCCTGTTTTCTTTCATGAGGATGCTTCCTGTCCTTCCTTTTTATCTGCCTGGTAGATACTGCTCCTCATTTGGGCTGAGTTCCCAGGGATTCTTCTTGGAAGATTTATCACTCCCTCCTTTCCAGCCTCAGGAAAAAAACTTGCTTTGTGCTTTCTTCCCCACCACAAACAACACCATATTTATGTCTATTTATCTTTGTTTATCTTCTCCCTTCACCCTCTTTCCTACTGTGTCTACCTTCCATTATATATCCAATCCACAGTTAGACTGCAAGCGCCTGGAAGCAAAGGCAGCCTCTCATTTGCCATTATGACTTCAGTGTGTAGCCTTTTTCTTGACAAGGAATGAAGGCTCAAAAAGGACTTTCTAAGTAAATAAATGAGTGAAGGCTGTCCAGTGTGGGGAATGCTATGTTACTGCTTCAGAATATTCTTTTATAATATTGTTTAATTTTATTTGATATATAATCACATGGCTTTTATTCCAGAAGACTATATCGCTATGAAAAAGGAAGCTAAATACATTCTTGTTTTTTTTCAAAGGATTTTCTTCTGTGTGTGTGTGTGTGTGTTGGGGGGTGGTGGCATATGTATTTAAGACAATAGGATAGAAGAGATAAGAGTTGGGTTTTAAAAATGTAAATGGAGGCCAGGGCCAATGGCTCATACCTGTAATCCCAGCACTTTGGGAGGCCGAGGTGGACAAGTCACCTGAGGTCAGGAGTTCCAGACCAGCCTGGCCAACATAGTGAAACCTTGTCTCAACTAAAAATACAAAAATTAGCCAGGTGTGGTGTCGCACACCTGTAGTCCCTGCTACATGGGAGGCAGAGGCAGGAGAATTGCTTGAACCTGGGAGGCGGAGGTTGCAGTGAGCAGAGATTGTGCCACTGCACTCCAGCCTGGGTGCCAGTGCGAGACTCTGTCTCAAAAAAAAAAAAATGTAAAGACAGCTGAAATTGGCTTATTGCTAAGTCATTTCATTAGAATTTGGCTGAAAAGGTTTAAAGTGATTTCAAATGTGAAGAAGTTACTTTTTTCCATAATAATAAGAAAATATCTTATCTGTGCCAGAAATTCTCATACTCATGAATTCATTTTTTAAACCTTATTCCAGCTCAGTAAAGTAGTAAAAATCAACAGCTAAACAGCTGATCTTCATCTAGCCCTCTGTATTCAGTATTTTTTCTAATATTTCAGGATAGGCATTATCCTCATTTTACCAAAATATGTTAAGGGCTTAATTTTTTGAATACAAAGAGGTAAAACTGGGCTTACTACCCAGTCCTGCTTTGACTCTTTAGTTCAAGCCCGTTGCATCACACCACATGGCAATACTGCTTATGAAAATATCCAACTTGAGGGTACTTCCTTCCTAAACATATAGGTACTTGACTATCCAAGCAATCATTATATGCTGACAGATGGGTCTGTTCAAAGTCTCACATTTTTACAGTCATCACCCAACTTGAGTCCTTACCATGTATTACTGATGGAGACTGTGAGGTGAGGCCAACCTGGAAACATCAGAACTGGGAACTCAGAGCTCAATGAGGCAGGAAAAACAATAGAGAGTCCAGAAAGTGCATCTAATGGGAGTACTAAGCAGGTCATAACATCATAAGCTAATTTCAAAAGACAGCCGAGGATCTGGGAGAGATGGAACATTGAGAAGTAAGGACAAGTTTGCACAAATCTGGATGACTGATGATTTTAAGTCCATTTGGACTAGTGACCTCTTAACGTTAGAGGCCCAGGCGGAGGCATCTGTAGCAATCTTTGCTTAGCCAGGGTCAGTGGTAAGAATATTAACAATAGCAACCATGTCAGAAATATATGTAGGATTCAAGTATTTGCAAAACATTTTAGATTTTTTTAGTATTGAATGTCAACCACAGTCCTATAAAACACACGTACTTATTATTGACAAGATATGATGAAATGAAGAAGAAAATGTATGTTGTTGAAATCAAAATAGCAGCATATAATGAAGTATACACACACCATATAGTTTTATAAATTACAACACATTTTGGAAAGGCAACTGCTTCAGAGAGTGGTTGTGATTACACATACAAAATGTTTGAGGCATTTAAAGTACTGGGCTGAATTTCCCAGTCATTAAAATAGGGCATAAGAGGCAGCGTATGTTCTAGAGATCATTAGAGTACAATAAGCCAAGGGCAGATATGAAGCCCCCATAAAGTGGAGCAAAGATAGCAACAAATATCATATTACAGTGTGTGTGGGGTCTATTCTTGGCCACTGTGGTTATAAAGTCCAAGTTCTGCTGTCAATGGCACAATAAGAATGCCACAGACAAATGTAGAAAACAGTTAATAAGAGTGACGCTACGTATGCCTGACCTAGCTCCATCTAGGGAGGTTCGAGAAAGAGTTTGAGATGAGTTTGTGGAATAGACCAAGAATAAGATCAAGGAGGGTAGTCTTGGGTATATAAATAAAAACTGAGTTCAATCTTAATATTCAGAAGAGAACAGATCCTGTGTCTGTTGTATCTTACACACACTCTGTTGGTCAATATGGAAAAACTGCATCCATTTGGTTTCACTTGCTCTAACTTGGGATTTCTCAATCTCGGCGCTGTTGACATGTTGGGCCAGACCACTCTTCGTTATGTGGCCATCCTGGGCATTGTAGGATGTCTGGCAGCATCCCTGGCCTCTACCAGTCAGTGGGCCCCTCCCCCAGTTGTGACAATGAAATGGCCTCCAGACGTTGCTAGTGTCCTCTTGGGAGCAGAATTAACCACTGGCTTAAATGGTAGCTGTTGTTGCAGGTGAGTAAAGTCTGGGACTAGGAGTAAGTCTAGGTCATTCTGGTCTCATGGTTTCTGTGAATTGAGAGCCACTGTAGTAGTCTATTTTGGGGCCTTTCTGAAACTGAAGATGGTTGAGCCACCCAAAGGACACTCAGAGGATGCCGCGTTTGTCAATCAGGATTTACAGATGGAGGAGTTTGTGCAGAGAGTTTGTAGACTGCCCCAAATCACATGGACAAATTGATACCTCTACCCCTGGGATAACATTCCATGCCCTGTCTCTTCTCCATAACAAGTGGTTTTTATTTTATGCTTTGCAAAGCCCCAACACTTGGGTATTGAGGGAGAGGCAAAGCAGGAAGACACACCTGCATTTCTGCTCCTATCCCTACTCCTGTCTTGGCCAAAGTAGCACAGCTATCACCATCCCATGCTGAGGACGGTTAGTGTTCCTTTTAAACAGTAACAGATAATGTTCTCTGAATTATCCCTGTATGCCTGCTTGGAACAGCAGACCATTGTTAACCCAGAAAGCAGCACAACCATATTCCTTATGTGCTGTCGGAAAACTGCTTTCAAGGTTAAGGCAGGCTGAAGCTTCAGGGTAAATTTGAAAATCAACAAGGTAGAAAGATACAGGACTGAGACTCAAAAAGGTCATTTCATCGTCCATTCCTTGTCCCTTTCCAGAAAAGTCATCTTCTTGCCTCCATATTTCATTCTTCCAGGCTACCCTGTGCTATTCTGCCGGAGTTTTTATTTCCTGGCAGAGCCTTAACAAACAGTACCCCATTCTTGAGAATCTGAATTCTCATCCTGATAACATCTTGCTTGGCAATCTTCAAGTTCTATATTAATCTAGGAACTTCTCACTCTACCCTTTTTTTTTCATAAAATAGGAAATCATCTCAGGGCAAGAGAAACACAACTTGGTCATTCACGTCTCCCATATTTGCCTGTCATGAAATCTAAAATCCTACATTTTGAGATTGACTTTTTAAAATAAAAAGGTTGAATGCTCTAGTTATTTTCTCAAAAGCAGATGAACTTGAAAATTTTGACATATGTATATTTTGTCAGCCAAAGATATACCATCTATTTCAGGAGGCAATATTATATCCTTGCTAACAATGTGTGCCTTGGAATCAAACTGCCTCAATTCACATTCCAGCTCACCACTTTTAGCAATATTATCTGAGGCAAGTTTTCAAAATCATCTGAACCTTCTTTTCTCATCTGTTAGATAGGATAATAATGATCTCTATATTACAGTTATGGCAATTAAATTACATGACACATGCAAAGTATTTCTTAAAATAATAAATAATATCCAGCTACACTGTTATTACTTATTCTGAGGGGTCACTGATAAAAGCAAATGCACTATTGAAGAGATCATTGATGAAAGTCGATACAATATTGAAGGTATTCTTGTCCAATTTCACAATTATCTCTGAGTTATTGGGAAACAGGTGTTATAATGAATAGATCAACAAAAATATAACTATAGTAAGGCAAAATAATATGAAATGAATTAGAAAGACTAAATCGCTCTGTTAAGAATCAAATTCTCACTGTAGTAAGCCAGTAGAATGTATGTATTGGACATTTAAAAATGCAATTTGCTTTTGTCCATTATAAACCTAGCCTTAAGTGGATTTGTAGACTTCTAACAGAATTTGTGCCAACTTGTTTGACTGTTACTTATACAGGACTAAAGATTTCTGAAAGAATTTTGCCTTATGTGTTAAAGGAAACTTTAAAAAAGAAGTCCTACTGTGTTACTGAAGGTTATACCAAGTATTTGATACTTTAGATATAAAATAGTTTTATAAAATCTGGATAAATTAGAATATCTACCTAAATGTCTTTTGACACATATTTTATTATATTCTTAATCTGGGTCTTAGAAAAAGGAGAATAATATAGGCAAATTGCTACTATCTTTGTCAATTAAGTAAATTTCTAAAAATGTTAAGGAATGTGTGACACAAAATGAGCTAAAGAATTGTTTGCAGAATGTGTGTTGAAGATGTTGGGTTTGTCATGGTTGCCATTCCCTTAACATGCATGTTCTTTACAGTCGCTGTGACCTTCTCTTGTCCAGCAGGACACTGACATGCAGCATATAGCATGTACTGCTAGAAAATGTAACCAGTGACCTGGCTATTATGCCAGGACAGATTTTGTTCTATGGTACTAAATTGGTACATGTCATACATGCTGCATGACAGTGTCAGGGGTAAGAAATATGTTACGTTTAGAAAGATCTATACAAGGTCTACTTATAGAGACTGGTGTCAAAAAATTTCATGAGACTTGAAAAAATCACATATTTTTTCCTTTCCTCTTCTCTAGCTTTTCCTTATTCCTTAATACATGCAAAGCTGATGGGGTCAGTTTGGGATCTCAAAGGAAATTATCTCTTCTGTATTAGAAGAGGCTTCATGGTGAGCTATGTTTTATTCAAAAACAATAAAAACAATTTAAATTAAATAACAATGAATAATCATCTAGTTTATTATAAGGAATTGCCATTTGTATGCAACAGTTTGACTATAGAATCTTTGTTTCAATACTTGTTTTCTTATTTTGTATGTGACTTACTCTGTTATTTTAATGTAGCTATGTCTTCTATTTTTGTTGAGTAGTAGTAAAGAGGGTTATGTCCTGTTATCACGGTGACTTACCCCTGCTATCCATTCCTGGAGAACTTGCTTGGCTGCTCTGGTTCATGTGGTGACAGGTTATTCCCTGGTGGACATGAATGCAGAGGGTACAGTGACATTAAAGCCCTTTTCATTACCTGAAATCCTCTTACAAACTATCTCCCAAGGTATGTTAGACCAAGAAAAATGTCTTCCATTTTCTTCTACAGATTATAACCAGCAATATGCTGAGGTGATAATGGGGCCAGATATGAAAACAAATATAGTACTTTCTGAAAATTATTCCATTGCAACCAAATGCATTTGGGATGATAGCTATCTATCTATCTATCTATCTATCTATCTATCTATCTATCTATCTATCTATATCTATTCTAAGAGCATATGTTTGTGTTTAAATGTCTGGCTTTCTTAGAAAGTATTTTTGGAAACTGACATAAAATGATCAGTGTTAGTAACTCTAAATCCTTTCTTATGTTTTGGTATAGTACTGACTTTTTACAATCTATAGACATTTTGTATATAATTTCAGATTACCTGATATAGCTAGGATTTAATTAAAACTACTTCCTCCCTACAGATTAAGCTCCTCTGTCAGAACTGTGATAATTCTGGGTGCATGGTTTAAATGTGCCTATTATAACTGCATGGTTGAAAAAAAGTACTGAGTAAATTCACAATTTAAACCGGATAACACAAGGCAAACATTTAAGTTATTTGTGATACAAATTATTTCAAGTCTCCATTTTATGGAAAATATAGAATACTGTACATTACTTTTATTTATTCATTATAGGACTATTTTCTTTTAGGTCCTTCTTTACCTACTGTAAGCTTTGTAGCTTAGTTTGTATTACTTTCTGTATATCAACTAATAAAGATGCATATTTTTCAATAGACATGAGCCTTTCACTAATGCAGAATGCCTATTTAATTAGTACAAATTAGAGATTATGTTTTTCTCTAAACAAAATGCATTCTTATGTCAATTAAATGAGAATTTTTGATGAAATGTTTCCTAACAGAGAGTAAGTAATTGAGATATAATTGTTTGTAGATGAAAAATAACTGCCACATTCATGGCAAATGTGAGTTTAATGCAGATGATTTTCATGATTATGATGTGTTTTATGCCGCTTTTTATACCCACTGTTTTGGAAGCATTCATAGTACCAGTTGAGACAAAAGCATCTTAATGTTTGTTTTAGTGCTTGGCAACAAATACAGTCTATAAAATATGTAGTAGTTAATATTAAAAGCATATGCCAGATTGTAACGTAAAGAGTTTATTCAATCTCTTTAAAGTCATCAATTTGAAGCTTCATCTGAATGAATTAGCATTTGGGTTCCTTATGATTTTCAGCAGGTGAGCTGTGAAGTTAGGAATTGCCTACCCTCCACAAGCCCCCGTTGGCACAGCCCCCAGTCTCATAATGAGCTTGCCTCATTGCTGAGTGAGCAAAACACTCTTAACAATGTTCTTTTTGAGCCATCTTTGTGGGAGGGAGAAATAAAAAGAGGCACCAAGCCTGCAAATTATTTTCTGATCCCACTGGTTCACCAGGAGAAAACAAT
Source organism: Cacajao melanocephalus (assembly GCA_963573385.1). Lineage (NCBI taxonomy): Eukaryota > Metazoa > Chordata > Mammalia > Primates > Pitheciidae > Cacajao > Cacajao melanocephalus. The sequence continues at coordinate 106,177 of CAUYLG010043802.1, forward strand.
TTTGTTTACCATGTTTGTGGTTTTTCAAGGTTGTCTTTCTTTAGGATTTGATTACCTGTCTTCATCCACCAATCAGCCTCTCACACACACTCTCTTGCGCCCAATAATGACCAGCCTCCTTTTTAAAGGAAGTAGTACATTTCTTTATCATACTGCCTTACACACTTGACGGAAGAAGTCCTAGAATGCCTTAAGAAAGACACAGTAATGCTCTGCTGGTGTCGAGGGTCTGTTCTTGGGATACAAATGTTTGCTTTTCATTTAGATCAGTCATCTACACCTAAAAGCCTCCTAGTCTGGGACATGTTAATTAAACAGTCTGGGGCTCAATGTTCTCATCTGTAAACTGGAGGATTAGAAATAATATATAGAAGTACCCAGTACATACCAAATGTGATAGAAGATAGCTTCAACCTTTAGCTATAAGATGAATGGAAAGTGAAAAAGAGACAGCTGAGCAGCCGGGCGCAGTGGCTCACACCTGTAATCCCAGCACTTTGGGAGGCTGAGGCGGGTGGATCACGAGGTCAGGAGTTGGAGACCAGCCTGGCCAAGGTGGTGAAACCCTGTCTCTTCTAAACATACAAAAACTAGCTGGGTGCAGTGGCATGTGCCTGTAATCCCAGCTACTCGGGAGGCTGAGGCGGGAAAATTGCTTGAACCCAGGAGGCAGAGGTTGCAGTGAGCCGAGATCATGCCATTGCACTTCAGCCTGGGTGCCAGAGTGAGACAATGTCTCAAAAAAAAAAAAAAAAAGAAAGAAAAGAAAAAAGAAAAAGAGACAGGTGGAGAGAGGGAGGGAGATGAGAGCTGCGTGGAGCTAGAGTGCTGGTTAAGAGTCAGGAGTTAATGAGGCCTCGACTATCTAAGATACAGAAGTCCCCCTGCTGAATGCTACAATATTCATTCAGATTCATCACGGTTGAGAGCAAACTGGAGCAGAGTGTGCTGATGTCAAGAAAAGGCTTGACCAGGATGATCAATGCAAATGGATATGAAGCTTTATTGGAATGAAACAGGTAATTTTATTTTTTAAAAAATACACACTAAAGTTTTAGAATAATTCAACATTTACCAACAAGTTGTGAAGATTTTACAGAGCTCCCATATATACCAACATACTTAACACTATTTTTAATATTTTACACTGCTATAATACATTTGTCACAGTGAGAAAGGTTGTGGTATATTAATATTAGCTAAACTCCACACTTTATTTAATTTCATTAGTTTTTCCCTAACCTCCTGTTCCAGGATCCCCTCTAACACATGACATTTACTCATTATTTCTCCTTAGCCTTCTCTGAACTATGACAATTTTTCACTTTCTTTTTGACAACCTTGGCAGTTTTGAGAAATACTGGTCTCTTATAGAATGTCCCTCAAGTGGGTTTTGTCTGATGTTTTTCTCATAGTTAGACTGGGGTTATGGGCTTTGGGGAAGAAAACTTCAGAAGGGTTATACTACTATTCGATTCATATCCTAACAAGGGTGTATGCTATCAACGTGACTTATTACTGATGAGATTAACATAGATCACTTGGCTAAAACAGTGTCTCAGGTGTCTCCACTATAAATGCCCTTTCGCCCCTACTTCACCACCATACTCTCTGTTGGCAAGTTAGTAGGCACAGCCTACACTTACATGGTGGCGAGTTATTCTCCATCTCCTTGAGAGGGGGCACGTATCAGCATAAATTATTTAAACCTATTCTATTCAGAGATCTGTGTCTTCCTCTTCTCCCTCCACCTGTTGACTTTATCTATTCAATCATGTATTCATTCAGTCACTTAGCTCCTGCATACCTTTAGCTTACCCCTATCATTTTTGTTTTGTAAGCATTTCCTTACTTTATGACAGCATAGTAAGCTCCAGGATTATGTTCCATATTCTCTGCGTTGGCCCTAGAATCAACAATTTCCCCAAGGACTCTGGTTTCTTTCATTGGAGAATGGTTTTTGAAACCAAGATTTTGGTGCTGGGTGTGCTGGTCACTACAGGGGAGTCATTGCTTCTAGGCCTTCTCAGTGAACAGAGCTAGGAAATCTATGTGTGTGTACTAACCCATGTATGTATACATATCTATAATTATTTCAATGTCCAGCTATCTGTATCCATATTAAACATTTAAACATGAGTTCACACTGATGTTTCCTACTCTGATACTCTACCACATGGATCATTCTAGTCTTCCTCCTTTGCTTGTCTGTAACTTCCCATTTCAAAACTAAGAAAATTAGATCTAATGATTATTGATTCATTTACTTCCTTTTTCCATCCAGGTATACATATATATAGACTGACTTTCAGGATTGGTAACTTACGTTCCTTTGAAAATTAGCTTTACCAACTAGAGGACAGTGCTTATATGCAGTTCCTTTGGCCTTTTGTCTTCTGCTTTCCAATCATTTCCAAAGCTACTTAGGTCAACAGTTCTTTAACCCACCCTCTTCAGTGAGGTTATGTTATGTATTTAGCAAACGGTTAGATCTTTTTGTCAAAGTATACATCGCATCCTGGGATCTCTTAATCTACTAGTTATTTTATTTTAAATTTGTATACATACAATTTACTCTCTGTTCTGTAAAGTTCTATGAATTTTGACAAATACATAGTGTCATATATTCATCACTACAGTACTATGTGGAATACTCTCAGCACCCTAAAGGAATCTGTTGTGCTTTTTAACTAGTCAACTGTCTCCCTTCCCAAACCCCTTGAAATCGCTGATCACTTTTCTGTCCATATATTTTGCTTTTCCAAGAGTGTCATATGAACGAGATCATAGATTATGTTGCCTTTTCAGATAGGCTTTTTTTTTTCATTTAGTAATATGCATTTAAGATTCATCCACACTGTAGCATGGGTTAGTAGTTCATTCTATTTTATGGCTAAGTGATATTATCTGTGGCTATGTCAATTTTGTGAATCCATTCACCTTTTGGAGAACTCAGTTGCTTTCAGTTCTGGGTGATTATGAATAAAACTTCTAGAAACATTCAGTTGCAGATTTTTGTGTGGACATAAACTCAAGTCAGTTGGGTAAATACTTAAAAGTGCAACTGATGGGGAATATGCTAAGTCTATATTGCTTTACAAGAAACCAAAAAAGTGCCTTTCAAAGTGGCTATGCCATTTTGCATTCTGACCAGCAATGAAGAAGAATGCTTCACTAGCATTATGGATATTGTCATTATTTAAAGATTTCAGTCATTCTAATAGCCATGTAGTGATATCTTGTTGTTTTAATTTGCAGTTCTCTAATGACAAATAATGCTGAGCATCTCTTTATATACTTATTTGCTACCTGTATATCTTCTTTGGTGGGGAGTGTGTTCAGTTATTTTGCCTCTTTTTAACTGGGTTATTTTATTTTCTTATTGTTCATCTGTAAGAGGTTTTCTAAGAAAATATTTCAGGCCAGGTGTGGTGGCTCACACCTGTAATCCCAGCACTTTGGGAGGCTGAGGCGGGTGGATCACCTGAGGTCAGGAGTTTGAAACCAGCCTTGCCAACATGGTGAAACCCTGTTTCTACTAAAAAAAAAAAATACAAAAATTAGCCTGGCATGGTGTTGGGTGCCTGTAATCCCAGCTACTTGGGAGGCTAGGCAGGAGAATTGCTTGAATCTGGGAAGTAGAGGTTGCAGTAAGCCAAGATAGCACCACTGCACTCTAGCCTGAGTGACAGAGTGAGACTCCGTCTCAAAAAAAAAAAAAAAAAAAAAAAGAAGAAATATTTCAGATACACATCATTTATTAGATAATTAGATATGGAGTTGCAAATATTTTCTCCTAGTCTGTGACTTATCTTTTCATTTTCTTAATAGTATCCTTCACAGAACAAAGGTTTTAATTTTTGATTGTATTTCTATCCTCTTCTTGTCCATGACTATATCCTCTACTATACAGAACCTACTTTTAGAGCAAATCGTATTCATTTCTGTTACTCTTTTAGTCCACTGGCTGGGCGTGGTGGCTGTAATGCCAGCACTTTGTAATCCCAGCACTTTGGGAGGCCAAGGCTGGTAGATCACCTGAGGTCAAGAGTTCAAGACCAGCTTGGCCAATATGGCCAAATCCCATCTCTACTAAAAATACAAAAAAATTAGATGGAAACAGTGTTGCTCCCCTATAATCCCAGCTACTTGGGAGGCTGAGGCAGGAGAATCGCTTGAACCTGGGAGGCGGAGATTGTGGTGAACCAAGATCACGCCACTGTACTCCAACCTGGGTAACAGAGCAAGACTCCATCTCAAAAAAATATAAATAAATAAATAATTGTCCATTATATTGTATTGAAAAAAACAGCTATATGTGGCATGATACCACTCATTATGTTAGTTTTTCCCATTCTCCATAAAATGACCGCGGTGTCTGTCAGAGCTGCCACACAGGAATCTCTAATCATCTAAACACCTGAGCATGCCCAGGGCTGGAGGGGAGTTATTGCATTTTATATAGAGTGCAACAATCATGGGCATTGGACTCAGGAGACCTTGGTTCAAATTTTGCTCTTAACATTTCCTGGTTTTGTGAATGTAGAAAAGTAACTGAAGTTTTCTGATCTTTGGCCTTCTCACCTGTAAAACGAGGACACCATTGTTGACCTGTCTTAGGTGCTATTAGAAGGACACATACACAGTGTTTAGCACAGGGCCTGACACAGTGTAGCACTCAGTAAATGTTCATGCATGCTTGTTTTTCTCCCTTGTGTCCCACATTTTCTTTCAGCCTCTCCTGATTTTTCCCAGTGGAACCCCTTACCTTGCATCCATCATTTCTATTGCAATGCATTTCTATGCCTTTTTGAGGAGCTTTTCTATTCTTTCTACACTGAAAATGGCTCATCCTATTGATATAATTTCCCTGCTCCCAGTGAATGGCTGCTCTAGCGCTTCCTGATATCTAGATCACAAAGTTTCTGAACAGGTTAGGGAGCACATGTTAAAAAACAACATAGCTGCAAGCTCTCCTTTCTGTTACTTCTCGTTTCCAACCTATCACCAAGCCCTGGCATTTCGACTCCGTAAGATCTTTTCAATGGGCTTACTCTGTGATTGGATATAAAAATAATTTAAAAATGATTCCATCTAAAATAATAGAAGGGATATTTTTGCTTTTATTATTTGTAATTAAAGCATAATAATTGTACACATATATGGAGCACGGTGTGATATTCTGCTACATGTATACAATGTATAATGATCAAATCAGAGTAATTAGCATATCCATCACTTCAAACATTTCTCATTTCTTTGAGTTGGAAACATTCAAAATCTGTTTTACCAGGCACTTGAAAATGTACAAGAAATGTTGTCAGTTATAGTCACCTACAGGGGTATAGAACATTAACACGTCTGCCTTCCAATCTAGCTGTGTGTTTGTGTCTGTTAACCAACCTTTGGCTCTGCTTCCCCCAACTCCCACCTGTCTCTGGAATCACCATTACACTTTCTACTTCTATGAGACAAACTTAGAAAGAAACAATATTATTAGGATGATGATTTCCCAGAAATTAATCTATAAATTTATTGCAATTCTAATTTAAAATTCCATATAATTTATTGTGGACCTGACATACTTATTCTGAAACTTGTTTGGAAGAGAATATGTTTGAGAACTGCCAAGAAATGTATCGGAACATTCTATAATGCCACAATAACTAAAGCAATCTGATTTTGATGATGTGTATTTTATCAATGGAAAAGAATAGCATAATCAAACATATATGTGTGGTTTGTTCATATATATGTATTGTGTGTGCATATTTGTGTGTATATATAGTATTTTTATGCATACATATGGATATATTTAAGCATAACATAATGATATTATTTCAAATTATCATGGAAAGGATGGACCATACCAAAGGGTCTTTATTATACAGTAGTTATGAGCACGGGCTCTGGCACCAGACTGCCTGGTTTGAAATCTGACTCTGTTTCTCAGCTATGTGACCTCAGGCAGGTTGTTACATTTCTTGGGGCACTGACTCAGCTTTCTTTTGTGCTAAATGAGAAAAAAAAATAGTACCTTACTCTAAAAGTACTTCGGAGGGTTAAATGAATTAATGTAGGTAAGGAGCACAGAATAGGCCCTGGCAGAAAGCACCAGTGAATGTGAACCATTCTTATTATTATCCATAATATAGAGCTTAAGCAATTGCCTATCCACTTTGAAAAGTAACCTTTGGCAGGGCGCGGTGGCTCATGCCTGTACTTTCAGCACTTTGAGAGGCTGAGGTGGGTGGCTCACTTGAGGTCAGGAGTTCAAGACCAATATGGCCAACATGGTGAAACCACATCTCTTAAAAATACAAAAAAAAAAAAAAAAAAATACCTGAGCATGGTGGCAGGCACCTGTAGTCCCAGCAACTCTGGAAGCAAAAAAATCCTTTGAACCTGGGAGGCGGAGGTTGCAGTGAGTACCTAAAATGCAATTAAAAAAAAAAAAACGATAGTGCCACTGCACTCCAGGGTAACAGAGGGAGTCTCCAAGTAAAAAAAAAAAAAAAAAAAAAAAAGTAACACTTTATTGTCTAGTTTAGAGTCCTGCGCTGACAGGTGCCTATCTGTTGCTGACTTTGATGTGGATTTATTTTTACTTTGTCAAATAAAGAGGCAATCTTACACTTTGTTATGAAAATAGTAAGTTGTAAGGAACTCTTTTAGGGATATGGTTTTAACATATTCAAAGTAAGGATTGCAAACTCAATTGCTTAGAGAGGTCAGCAAGTAAATCAATGTAGTAGACTTCGAAGAGCATGTGGTGAAATGAAGGCCTCCCAGACAGTTAAGAATATCACTAGTTTTCAACGCCATCCAATTATTGCCAGGCAAAAACATGCCTGTGCATTCTTTAAGATTTTTATTTTCATGCAACATTTTCTGGCTTCTGAATGTTGACAACAAATTCAAATTTTTAAGCATTGTAGGGGTCAAACAAAATGGATGTCAACAGATCAGAGTTGGTTCATACTGTTTGTCGCCATCTGAGATTTAGGACCTCCTTTAGGCTACACTACCCGGTCTTACTCCCAACCTGTGTACCCCAATTGTACCTTGCACAATGCTGCCGAGGTAATAAGGGCTCAATACTTGTTTTTTGTTGAATCAACTTGATTTTAATTCTGAATCTTTCTGATTCTAATCGATGCTTTGAATTAATAATAGCTCCAGGCCAGGCATGTTGGCTCACGCTTATAATCCCAGCCCTTTAGGAGGCTTAGGTCGGTGGATAACTTGAGTTCGGAGTTCGAGACCAGTTTGGGCAACACAAAGGGGACCCCATCTCTACAAAAAAAAATAATAATAAATACAAAAACCATTAGCCAGACATGGTGGTGGAGTGCTGTAGTCCCAGCTACGTGGGAGGCTGAGGTGGGAGAATCACCTGAGCCAAGGAAAGTCGAGGCAGGAGTGAGCTGTGATTGCAGCCACTGTACTTCAGTCTGTGCCACAGAGTGATACACTATCATAGTAGTAATAATAATACTAATAGTACAAGTAATAATAACGATAGCTCCTTCTGTTAGCCATTTATTTTAAACATCAGGTGCTGTTAGGGACTTTACACATATCCCTCTGATTATTATAATATTCCATAAATGTTGCTTTTCTCATTTTATAGATGAGAAAACTAAGAGATTCAGTTACTTTTCTAAGGTGCAAGGCTAGTGGAATTAGTGATATGACATTGTCTAGGTCTATCTTTTTGAAAGAGTGAGAAGTCAAAAGGAGTAACAGGAGGTCCAGATCCCTCTAGGGTATAACATTTCCTGGCATCAGCTAACTGGGAATGCTGATTGCTTTTTGCCCTGGAAAACCTTTTTAGGGCCATTCCATTGGATGACCTTGTCAGGCTTACAGTTTACAATGCAAAAAAAGAAAAAAATTACAGGATAAAAGATGTCCTCCACTTACAAATGGATAGCAATAGCTATCCAAATGTTCATTTGTAAATCAGTTGTTTGAAACTCAGAATTCATTTTCCGGCAGAAACAGTTACAAATGGTGGTTATGTTCCCCCTGAGGCTCATCCACAAAAGACCATTTAGCCTTAATGTATCTGAAATAGTGTACATTTGCTGTGAAAATGTGTAGAAAATAGAACTCTTGTAATTCTAGTAATTAAATAAAAAAAGTAAAATTGAATGAGAATTTTAAACTGCATCTTGAATGCTGATTAGAAAGAAAAGCAGATTTACCCAAAAGAGGATGCAGAACTTTGAAGATAGTTTTGTGGGGATTTTAAAGGGGGCTGCTGAAGACTTTCACATCACTTGAGAAATTAATGAAATCATATCCTTGAAATATCGCATTTCATTTCATGATTTCTAGATATTTAACCTAATCTCCCCATGATTAATGCTATTTCCAGTGTCCGCTTTAGAAGAAGAAGAAGGGCAAAAAGGGGTGGAAAAGGAAAAGATAAATGAAAATGGGCTTCCTAATGATGCAGAAATTGACAGAGATAGCATGTGAAAGAAAATTAAAGATCATGTTTGTTTTTCTATAGCCATGCAAGAAGTAAAATTAGCCATGAATTATAAACAGTGGAAGCAGAAAAGCATAGATTCTGATTTCACTTGAGAGAGACAAAACAACGCTGGTGGCAGAGATCTTGTCTCTGAGAAATTCCAGAAACTGTTACTGTTTTATTCCATCATCTCAGGGCATCATATTTCATGGCAAATGTAGGGTAGGTACAGGATTGAGATCAAGAGTGCAAAGACTGTTCAAATGTACTAAATGTTGAGAATACTGAGTGCTTAGTAAAAAGAGGGGCTTTGCTCTCAAAGGTCAATGCCGTTTTTTATTGTCCACGTTTTTATCATTCATCTTGTTTAACCTTCAGCCAGAAGAATGAAAGGTAGACGGTTTAAAAAAAAAATTGGGGGCTGAGTGCAGTGGTTCATGCCTGTAATCCCAGCACTTTGGGAGGTGGAGGTGGGTGGATCACCAGAGGTCAGTGGTTTGAGACCAGCCTGGCTAACATAGCAAAACCCCGTCTCTACTAAAAATACAAATATTAACCGAGCATAGTGGTACATGCCTGTAATCCCAGCTACTCAGGAGGCTGAGGCAGGAGACTCAGGAGGTGGAGGTTGCAGTGAGCTGAGATTGCACCACTGCACTCCAGCTTGGGTGACAGAGCAAGACTCGGTATCAAAAAAAGAGAAAAAAATACATATATACATAGAGAGAGAGGAAGAGAGAGAGTGAGAGAGGAGATAGACAAATTGTTGAACAGGAAATTGAGTACGAATGAACAATCTCCCAGACACTTCTACAGTGTGTTTGCAAATAGTCTAAAAGCTAGCTGCACAGAGCAGAGGCCCTTCCTGCCAAGTGTAACCTTCTCTAGAAATAGAGAAGAGAAAGACAATTGGGGGACAGGGGTTATTATGGGTATAGGACAAAAATGAACCAGGGTAAAGAAACCAAAAACCAACAAGACTAAACCAATGGATACCTTGAGGTGATGTGGGCAGACACCCACAATGTTCCCTTTTGTTGTTCTTAAGACAGGCTTCCACCACGGGCCCTCCTGTCAATAAATCTTCCTGGGCTAAGTGCTTAGTTAGACTAAATTGCTCCTCCACCGCTCTGAGCTAACAGCAGTACAGAAACATCAAAACCATTGCTGTGTTGTTACCATAACCAAAGAGTCTTGTTAATGTATTTCTGTTATAGGAAAATTTTAACTTGCCTGCCTTTTTTTTTTTTTTTTTTTTAAATCATTTGATTTCAAGACACTGGTTCCCAGTAGGATTTACTATGATGATTTTCAGTGATGAGAAAAATAATCAAGGGTTTCTGGTCTCTGAAGAATTTTGTTATTTTGGCCAATAAAATTAAAACAAAATATATTTAAATTGTATTAGTTTCTCATCTAAAGCTGAAGTTTCAAGTCACCGTCTATTACTATTGTATGGGATTTCTACATAAACCTATTGGGCCTGAGATATGCTAAGCCTTTACTAAATTTCGTGGCTACAGGGATATTTCTTTTGGGGATTGGAGACGAGAAGGAGTAATATCCACAATCTCATTTTCTCCTTGATTCTTTGTTGAGTGAGCCTATTTGGTTAGTGTCCATTTGGTTAACCTACTCACTGTGTGTTATAGCAATTTACAGTTTACTTTGCAAGTGTTAGCTATATTCATGTGTGTGCTATCTTTTTTCTCCAATTAAATTGTGAGCTCTTTTAAATAAGTAATGTGTTTAATTTCTTATATTTTTCCTTCTCCCACATTGACCAAAGCCAGAGTGTCATACTTAAGACACTTAAAAGTAGAATACAAAATACATTTTTATGCAGTCCCTACTGCCTCAGTTGCTAATTGCTATACACATGCAAATATCATCTCGCCATATAGGCTGTAAGCACCTCATTGGTGGAGTCTTGTTTTGCAGTAGTGGTTTAGCAGTTTGGGTCTTTTATTAGTGCATTGTAGGGACAGAGTAGCCTCTCGACAAATAGTTGTTAATTAGTCAAATATGGAGGGCAGTAGACAAGATAATGTAGAAAATGGTAGCTTTTGGATTAAGCTATGACAACTAGAATCTGTATTTAAAGTTTACAACCTAATTGTATGTTCTTTTCGTACATACCACATCATTAAAACTTGGTAAATAACGTTTCCTCAATGCTATTATTTAACGAGGAGTAATAAAAATATGATGCTGGCAATAAAAGCTGATCTATTGTTACGGCTTTACCTCCTGGTTGTTGAGAAAATGCTAGAAAGACAAAATGGGAAGTAGTTTAAATTTGAGAGACTTGGATCATTTTCTTGGCCAAGTCAAGAGACCATTTGCTTCTTTTAAGCAGTCTAAAAGGTGTTAAAGGATTAGAAGCAGAAGAAATACCAGCATTGCTGTGGTGTTAGAATCGTAGAGAATCAAATAGAACTGGTGACAAGATTGAGCAACCCATCTCTTCAGATTTTTACTTGCTTTACACCTACAACCTCCCTATGTTTTTCATTTTTAATAACCCATAGAAATAAACAAGGATACGAAAATGTTTTTGAAGATAAATTCTACAATTGTTTCAAATTTGGTTTTTGATAAATATGATATGGATGAATATAAATAAGGAGTAGATTTTCAATATTGAAAAAAGAGTCTCCTAAAATGACGTGGGTTATAAATTAGAGATTTCCTAAACTTACCAGTTTTAGTGCCTTGTGTGTCTTCTATTGTCAACTTAAAGGTCTCACACAACCCATCCATTGCTAGGCTCATGAGAAGGAGCAGAGTTCAACAGGCACATTTCAAAGGAAGGCTCATAAACAGAAGGTTCAGCAGTAAGAAAAGCTCTAGAAACCTAATGATGAGTGAAATTTAGACCTCTCAAGAGGATAGAAATCCTGTTAGGAAAAAACCACAGGATTGGTAGAATCTGAAAATTGTCACAGCATCAACAATCACTATTGCTGAAGAAAATAAAGTAGGACACTTTTTAAAAGCACTAAAGTTAGACTTCACTGAGGAATAACTATTGCAGTGAGGGAGAGACCTCAGCATAACAGCTCTGTCAAACAAAAGGCAGGAGACTGTTTAAATGCTGGGGTACATGCGAAGAAAGGCATTAAGGAGAGATTGGTCCATGTGATTAGGCTGTCTGGGTTAGCTAACTAATGCTCACCTAGAGGAACAAACTTCTCATATATTTTTGACAGAAATTAGTGGTGCAAGTTGGAGCAAGGTATCCACTGAAGTCAAGTTGTTACTCTCCTACGGGGACTGGCAGTGAGAAATACTGCCCTGAATGTTTGTATTTCAAAGAGATGGCTTTCATGTCCTTGAGGAGCCAGTTCTGGATGGTAAAAGATTTATTTCAATGGGGGCAGAGAAAGGATTTATAATTGCAAGCTTTCTAAAATAAGTGCTTTAAAAGGGATTCAAGGGCCTATTGGCCTATCACCAGGTTTTGGCTGGAGCAAACAATAAATTCTCCTGGCAGCATTGAGCTTTCTCAGAAAGTCATTTTAAGGGGGGTTAGCGTGGGAAAAGCTAAAAAAAAAGTTATCCCAGAACTGTTCTCCCCTTAGATGCAGGCTGCATCTCAGCCTAATATTTGTCCTCATGTTATTACCCCAGGGAACTCACAGTCAGAAAGAGTTGGTAAAGAGGTTGTCAGACTTTAATCTCCACTAACTTCTAGTAAGTTACCAGAAGACGCCACAAAGTTTAGTGGTGATTGAGACTCCTCTACCTGGAAGAAACTTTTGGTATTTATTTGATTTGTGATGTGTTCTAGCATTAGAAAATGAGGCAAAAAGAAATGCTGAAGTTGGTTCGCAAAAATAAGTCAGTGTAAACTCCTGTGTGGTCCAGGTTTATCTCAATAATATAGTGATCCTAATACCCTTCTACCTTAGCCAATCTCATCCTATCGTCATAGAAACCACATCTCATAATATGTGATTCCAATTCATAGAGTGCCTCACAACTGCCCTTTGTACGTGCTGATTGGGAAAGATAGAAGAGACTGATCTTGGGAATAGCATACAGCAATCTGGGCCAAATCTAGGTGGTGTGTGTCCCACTATTTGCCAAGCTTATTATTTTCTTTCTCCTTTGGCCTTATTCAACTGGAAGTCCTCTGCATCTATTAGAAGTCCTACCTATATAGCCTCAGACTTCTTTCTTTTATCTGTAGCAGTGAGCAATAGAAGTCATTTAAAAATGTGAAAAAATAAGTAAGTGCAGTGTGAGGTGTATAGTAGCCATTGCTATTAAAATTACATATTCACTTTTCTATAATGAATGAAACTCTAGTGATAAATAATAATGGTGCCCCTGAAAAAATTAGGTTTGCAAGTAGGACAATTTCTGCCTTTTAGACAAACTGCATAATATCATGCTTCAAGACAGTTATTTACCATAGTTATAACCAAATGTGTTCTGCTGAAATGGTTTTTTTTTTTCCTACAATGCTAAAGATTTAAGTTTTGAAGATCATTTTGTCTGAACCAGCAGCTATACTTTTAGAAACATAACCTGAAGAAATGATGGAATAGACTCCCAAAGATGTAGATGTAGAAGTAGGTTTAAGTGAGTTCATCGCAGGCAATCAAAGATGTAGTTTAAAAATATAGAATTGTTCATAGCAATAAAAAATCGTGAGCAGTCCCAGATATTGAACTTTAGAGGACTCATTAGGTTACATATGGTAAATCCATGCAATGGATACAATGTAATCTTTAAGTTGATGATAGCTGTATAATATTTTTGAAATGGAAAGATGTTACAATACATTTTTAGTGAAAGAAGTAGCTTGCAAGCAATGTGAACACTGACATTTAGTTATTGAAAAATACATATGTGTATTATATGTATGTTTGTACATATATACATAAACCCACAGACTTATATACATTTGGCTCAACAAAATCCTAAGATAATGATTTGCGATTTTGTGTGTGATTCTGCTATTTTACAATTATTTTCCTAATAAAAACCTATACTAATGGCGTAACTGCCAAAATGAAAAAGAATGAGGAACGTAAGTCATAGCCTTGACAGTGAACTGAAAGAGTGGTCAACCTCTGGGGAGCCTGGAGGGCTTGCCATGCTTGGCCCAGGGGCTTCTGTGTACCAGCTATTTTTTCTTGAAGCTATCTAGTCATCTTGAAGAATCTGAATATCATAGTGAGAGAAAGGCTTCTACAGAGCATTAAAGATGAGCTTCCCCAGGGACACAAATGGAGCCAGAATCCCTGATAATAATGGTGATGTTTGCATTCAAGCTCGTGACCTGAATTCCTAATGTATGCGCTGGTTGGTCTATCCCGAAGAAGCAAAGCTTAAATAAACAAGATCATCCACACAGCACAATTTACACACAAACATGTTTACTTATTTTTCTGTTTTCTCTGTCGCACTCTCAGATTTTTAAGAAACACTTACCATAACATCCTCCAGGCTCACCTTTCCTGGTACATAGGTGTTTATAATAAATACTAATTGAATGAATGAGTGAAGGTGCTATATAATATTTACTGATATCTAACTTTTATAAATCAGTCCTCATATTATGGTGCAGGGAAGCACAATTTATACCCAGTTGTTACAGCCATTTGTATTCAAAAGTAACAAACTTTGTCATTTTGCAAAAATGCTTTTCAGTTTTGGGATTTTTATTTATTTAGACTCTTTTCTCGCTCTCTCTCTCTCACTCTCTCTGTCTCTCTCTTTCTATGTTTGTTTTTCTCTGTTTTCTCCCAGATCTTATGTATCAGAGTCACATGGGATGATTGTTAAAAATGCAGAATTCAGGAATCCAGTGCCCAATTATAATCTCTATGGCTAAGATTTGAGGATTAACATTTTTAAAGACTGCAGCTCATTCTCATGGACACTAAGTTTTGAGAACCATTTGTAGTTAATATGTTTAAAGAATCACAGTTTTATACATTGTCCGTCTGAAAATCCAAGGTATCACTTAGAAACTTTTAAAACAACTTTTCCTCTCCTAAAAATTGTAAAATAACAAAGTAGACAAGTGGAGACTAAGGGTGATAGAGGTGGGTGGATCAATAGGAGATCTCTTTCCTGAGGGTAACTTGATAGTAACTAGGATGCAGTTGGAGTGAATTGATTTTGTTCAAACAAGTTTTCCTGTTCCTCAGAATTCTCAGTGAATGTTTTTTGCAGGCTTCTTGCAGCGTGCTGTTTCACAAACTATCAGAGGCATTTAGAAGGGCCGGGGTTTTCTTCTAAGGCTTAAGAACTTTAAATCTCTTGGGTGGAAGTAGCTTTCAGTGAATTGTTTGTACTTCTGGTATAAGACATAGTACCACGAACCACTTGACTCTACTGTTTCTACTTATTTCTTTAAAGCCAGGATAGTGTCAAGTTCTTGACGTACTTTACTAATCGTGGCTTTCATTTTCTAGTGTGTATTTAATGGATATCTTTTCATTTGTCATTCTTAAGTACAGAACACTAAAGAAAGGATACTGCAATCACAGATGCTATCAGCCTAAATTATTTTAAATTAACTGGGTATTGTTATGACAATACTCTGTGATATCCCTATCTTAAAGCACAAAGTAGGCAAGGAAAACATGCACATCAAATAAAAAGCACTTGGCAAAACTACCTTTTGATACATTTTCTCTCTGTTTCTTGATCCATTTTCTCTCTGCTAGAAATATAAATGGCTCTCAGATGTTTCACAGGGATTGTACATTGGGCACCAAGGAAGCTTTCAACACTAAGGCCCAAAAAAGAAACAAAAATATATGGTGGCTTTTTCTGAAAAACAAAAAATGTCATGTCTTTCTAGTAAAACACACTATAAAATAGCTCTTCTCATGTTTACATTTACGTAGTCATTGAATCATATGCCATAGTCCCTGAAAGTTCAAACAGGAAATAAAGAGCGTATGTGTGAGAGGGGAGCTACACTGCGAGACTCATGATGGATGGGTGGATATTATTTTTCTTTTTTAATCAAAGTATAGCAATCATACAGAAATAGGTAGGCAATTATGTACACAATTACCCGCTCCTTAATAAGCAGCACTCAGATAAGGAAACAACATGAAAAGCCACCCCAGAAAACTATTCTTATGCCCCTTTTCAGGGACCAACTCAAAAAAATGACGATTGTCTTGACTTCTAATATCATAGGTTAGTTTGTCCTTAAGTTCTTTATAAAAATTGATTTTTTTTTTTTGAGTCAGAGTCAGGTCTGTCACCCGGGCTGGAGTACAGTGGCACAATCTCGGCTCACTACAACCTCTACCTCCTAGGTTCAATCGATTCTACTGCCTTCACCTCCCAAAGCTGGGTTTACAGGTGCACACCACCACACTGGCTAATTTTTGTATTAGAGGCAGGGTTTCACCATGTTGGCTAGGCTGGTCTTAAACTCCTGACCTCAAATGATCCAAGGCCAAGGCCTCCCAAAGTGCTGGGATTTCAGGCGTGAACCACTGCACTTGGCCAAAAATGGATTCTTACTGCACTCTTTTGTGGCTGGCTTCTTTGCAACGTAATGTTTTTGAGCTTCATACATATTTTTTGGTGTACTTGTAGTTTGTTTATTCTCATTGCTGTATATTATTGAATTTTATGAAATACTTCTATATATATATTTTTATACACACACAAACGTATATACATATATGTATATATAGTGATATTTCATAAATATATATTTATATGAACATATACACATAGACATTATATGTACATAAACACATATATGTATAGGTATATTTATGTATACATATGTGTATATATGTGCACATATATGCATATATGTATATACACACATGTATATATATTATATATACATACATATATGTATATATATGTATGTATTTTTCTATTGATGATGGATTATTGAATAACATCTAAATTTAGGCAACTAAAAGTACTGCTGCTACTCAGTTCATTTTATACAGCTAACATTACCTAGAAAACAAAGTGCACAGACAGTATAAAAAAAGAGCTACCGATAAATACCTCTCATGTCCTTAGATTTAAAAATTTTCAGCAAAATATCAGCAAATTGAATAAAAATGTGTAAGAATAATTATGCAGTATGATCAAGTGAGGTTTATTCCAGGTATGAAAAGTTGGCTCAACATTCTAAAATCAATCAATATAATTCATCTTATCAACAGGGTAGGAAAATATGTAGGATTATATCAGCTTACCTAGAAAAATAATTAAACTGAATCTGACATTTACTGTAAATACTCACCACAAGTTAAGAATAGAGAGTAATTTCCTTAACTTGGCCAAAAACATCTACAAAAATCCTAAAATTAACATATTAGATGATAAAGAGTCACTATTTTCCTCCTAAGATTTGTAATAAAGCAAGAAGGTATTCTCACCATTCTTATTGGATGTAATATTGGAAGTTCTAGCTATTGCTACAACACAAAAATAAATAAATATGGAAGGAAGGAAAGGAGGGAGGGAGGGAGGGAGGAAAGAATGAAGAAAGGGAGGAGAAGGTCAAATTGTAAAGAAAACAAAATTATCTCTATTTACAAATTTCATAATTACACGGAAAATCTGGAGAGAGCTACAAAAGAACTTCCGTAACAAATGGATGAGTTCAAAAAAAATTACAGGATGCAAGATAAGCATGCAAAAATTTATTTTTTATACCGACTATGAACATATAACAATCAAAATTTAAAACACCATACAAACTAAAATTTTCCAAAGAAAATGCAATCTATTTGCGTATACTTAATAAAACGTACAGAATCTGTATGCTGAAAATTACAGAATGCTGATGAAAGAAATCAAATAAAATGTAAATAGATAGAAATATATTCCATGTTCATGGATTGAGAACATGGAATATATTTCCATCTATTTACATTTTATTTGATTTCTTTCAAAATAGTGATGATGTCAATTATTCCTGAGTTTTTGTTTTGTTTTTATACATAGACAAGCTTATTCTAAAATTTACATAGGAAGGCATAAATCCTGGATTAGCTAAAACAATCTTAAAAAAGAAAAATGAAATGTGAGGAATAATTCTACCTGATTAAAGGTTTACTGTATAATTATAAAAATAAAATTAGTGTGGTATTGATAGAGAGCTAGATACATAGATCAATGAAAAAATGAAAAAAATAAAAACAGAACTATTCTAATATGCTAAACTGATTATTGATAAAAGTGCAAATGTAGTTCAATTAGGAAAGATAACCTTTTCAACAAATGGTTTTGCAGCAACTGGACATCTACAGGCAAAAAAAGGAGCCTCTACTTAAACCTCATACTGTTTATAAAAATTAACTTAAAATGAATAATGAACTTAAATATAACACATATAACTATAAAGCAGTTAGGGAAAAAAATAGGAGAAAATCTTCAAGATTTAGCATGAGACAAATAGTTTTTGATTTGACACCAAAAGCATGATCCAGAAAAGGAATAATAAGAAATTGTACTACACTGAACTAAAAAATAATTAGTAGTAAAAGTATTTGCAAACTACATATTTAATAAACGACTAGTGTCTAATATTTGTATAGAGCTTTCTAACCTCAAAGTTAAAAAAAAAACAAAACAGAAACTTCAAATGGACAAAAGACATAAACATTTTACCCAGGAGTATATACCGGTGACAAATAAATGAAAAATTGTTTAACATCATTAGCTATTAGTTACATGCAAATTAAAGCCACAAGAAAATATCTATCATTGTATGATAAATAAAATATGTCTATCAAAAAGCCTAAAATAGGCTGGGCATAGTGGCTCAAGCCTGTAATCCTAGCACTTTGGGAGGCCAAGGTGGGCAGATCACACAGTCAAAGTTTGAGACCAGCCTGACCAACACAGTGAAACACCATCTCTACTAAAAATACAAAAATTAGCTGGGCATCATGGCAACACACCTGAAATCCCAGATACTCAGGAAGCTGAGGCCGGAGAATCACTTAAACCTGGGAGGCAGAGGTTGTAGTGAGCTGAATCACGCCACTGCACTCCAGCCTGGGTGACAGAGTGAGACTCTGTCTCAAAAAAGAAAAGAAAAGCCTAAAATAAAAATAGAGACAACACCAAATGCTGTAAAGAATGCTGAGAAATGGAATCATTCATAGATTGCTAATGGAAATGTTAGCAGGTACAGCCACCATCTGACCAGCAATTGTACTCTTTGCCATTTATCCCAGAGAAATCAAAACTAATGTTCATACAAAAACTTGTACACAAATGTACACAATAGGTTTATTTATAATCAAATAACTGACATAATTTTATCATGGAATACTATTCCACAATAGGAAGAGATGGACAAGCAACAAGTTAGATGAGTCTTTGGAGAATTATTCTGAGTGAAATAAGCCAACCCAAAAGGTTACTATATTAGTCTGTTTTCACACTGCTATGAAGATGCTACCTGAGACTGGGTGATTTATTTTAAAAAAGGAGGTTTAATTGATTTACAGTTCTGTGTGGCTGAGAGGCCTCCGGAAACTTATAATCATGGCAGAAGGGGAAGGGGAAGCAAGCACCTTCTTCACAAGGTGGCGGGAGAGAGAGAGCGCATAGGGGAAACTGCCACTTTTAAACCATCATCTCTTGAGAACCCTCTCACTATCATGAGAACAGCACGGGGAAAACTGCCCCCATGATCCAATCACCTCCCACCAGGTCCCTTCCTCAAAATATGGGGATTACAATTCGAGATTTGATTTGGGTGATGACACAGAACCAAACCATATTAGTTACAGACTGTATAATTTCATTAATATAACATTTAAAAAATGACAATGTTTTAGGAATGGAGAACACATTAGAGCTTGCTAGGGGTTAGCCGAATGGGACAGAGAAGGTGAATGTGGTGATAGAAGCCTTTTACTATATGGAGTTAATTGAATCCATATTTGCCTATTTATAAAAACATCATAAAGATAGAATGTTATGAGCTATACACCTTGTGAATTCCATCTGAAGTAGAAATAACAGTTATGAAAATCAAATGTATTAGTTATCTATTGCTAAGTAACCACTCGGATATTGGTTGCTTAAAACAGCCATCATTCATTACTTTACATGAGTAAAGTTCAGTCAGGTCGTTCTGATCTGGATCAGAATCAGCAGAGTTTGGCTAGGCTCATTTACATCTGCAGTCATATTTTAACAGAGGTAAACTGAAGATAAAAGTATGTCAAGAAAAGAACATAAAACAGCCAATAGTAGTTTTGGTCAGATTTTCTTTTATGAAAAAGTCTTGTATATTGCTCTTTCTTTTCTTGTTGAAGAGCTTCAAATAGAGACTCTTCAGCTTTATTTTTTCAGAGATTGCTTATTAACCAATGTGTACCTTGTACTTTACAAGATTACTGATAAATGTCTTATTGAGTTGTATTTGAAGTCCTGGGGAAATAAACCTCTTGCTCAGTTACCTGGATCCACAAAAGCTTCATTCACCAAGTTCAGTCCTTGAGTAAGCAAAATCTCCACAACATCTGTATATTTGTGGCCACACAAGATTGATCATTTTAACCTAGTCTGACAACTTAGCAAGCGTAAACAAGTTAATGAAACAAATTATGGTGCCTATGAGTCAATGAAACAATGTTTAGACCAGCTTTTCCATTTTTTCAAGCAGCTGTTTAGTAAACATGACCCAGGAGTTGAATAAATGATGTAAATCCTATCTTAACAGAATTGGGTGAATATTTTGTTGTCACTAGAGCCAGTCAAAACCCCAAAAACATTAACTAGAAGTTAGTGAGACCCTCTGACAGGGCCAGTATCAATTTCCTTTTTTTTTTCTCAGTATTCTTCAGGATACTGAATTTGTCAAGGGAGTGGAAAATCAAGGAGAGGCAAGTTTGTTTCTGTGAAAAAGAAGAAACCACAGTACACATCTATTCCACTAGGTTTTCTTCCTCTGTCATGTAGACGGTTTGAAAATGTTCAATGGCCACAACATTCAGCTTCCCCATTAAAACAAGTACCATAACATTTTCATGAATAACAAAATAATCACAGTCTTTTTTTTTTTTTTTTTAAATGTAAGAAACAAGATGCTAACCAGGAACCACATCAATCCTGAAAGCACTTTTTGGACAATAGGCAGTCTCTGACTGAACAGGCTATATTTGAAGTACTTACAGCCTGTGATTAACTACAAGGAGTTTGTAGAATGCCAGAACTTTCAAAATAAAAATAAAAATTTTGACAAAGATTATCAAAGGCTACTGTGCAATTTTTTTTTGTTGTTGTGTTCATAAAAAAGGAATACTCACACTTGAGGATCCTTGAATTTCATCAGAAGCCAACATGGCTGCCTGTGGAATCTAGTCCTTTATCTGGGGCTTGCAAACTGGAGGTCCTCACTCAGTCATTGTTAACCAGAATACTTTATATTTTAAATAAATTCACATTTTAAAAAATCTTGATTCCTACTTCTAAAAAATCTGAACATCTGCTTCTGTGCAGTCAATAGGCCTGCATTGATTCTACATTGTAGAATCATCTGGAGCTGAGTGGTGGCACTGTCATTTTGTCACACTCCCCATCAGGCCGTTTTAACACTGGAGACAACTTAATTCATTTACATGAGCTTCCAAGTCACTGTAGACTTTTGAGTCTGAGTCCTTTGTGTCACTCTCAAACTGGACATTATTTCTTTTGACCAAGGCAAATACCACTCAGAGTAATAGTGTTTGTAGAACTCAAGGGAGCGACTCCAACTTCGGAGCCTCTGAACTCCAATAATGGCATGCAGAGGTTGTAAGCCTGTTCAATAACAAACCCAGATTCATGTCCTGGGTCGAACTTGAGGTATCACCAACAACTCTGAGTCTCCTGGGATCTGCTCTAGAATTGCAATTAGATTTAACAGCACGTTGCCTTTAGAATCATGGCGCATTTCACAGGTTTAAATAAAATATTGGTTGGCTGCTTGTTTGTTATTTTCATCTCTTATTCCTTCCTGTCTCCATTGTTAAGCACAATTATTGGCATCAAAGAGGTTTTTAATACCCATTTTTAGACTGCATTCTAGCCTGGGCAATAGAACAAGAATCCCGTTCTCTCTCCCTCTTTCTTTCTCTCTTACATTCTGTTTTTTTTCTTCCTTTTACTCTTTCTTTCTTTCCTTTTTCTTTCTTTAAAAAAAAAAAAAGAAATATGAGCACATTCACATACATTTAAACTATTAATATAAACATTCCAAAAGTTCTAAAGACTCAACAAATTCATCCTATGGCTCCTATGGATCTACTATCCTGAATTAAGAACACTTTTTTGCCAACGTGATAAGGAATGCCATTACTTTCTGATTAGTTTTCTGTTGTATTGAATGGTACAGAAAGAGCTGTAAACCTCTGTAGTGTTTAATGCTTTACTCATTGGCTTCCTTATTTTGAATAAAGTTTAAAAAATTTCTCAAAACTAAATTTAGACTCAAATAGAAACAAAACAAACATGAAAGATAATAAAACAAAACAAAGCAAAACAAATACATTCCAAATCAACCTGCATTTCCTAAGTCTATCTTAATTCAACTACAGTAGTATTCTTAACTATTAGCCACTTCACAGATTATCTGATATTTTTAACAGATGCCACAGCAGCTAAAGACTAAATGCAAGTGAGCTACTCTCTAGAACTGCACAGCCTACTTACTACCTTAGCTACAAATCACATGTAGCTATTTAAATTTGAGTGAACTAAAATTAACTATGATTTAAATTTCATTTTTTCAGTCACAATAGACATACTTCAAGTGCTCAATAGCTTAATGTGACCAGTGGCTATTGTTTTGGACAGTGCAGAGAGAACATTTCCAGCACCATCAAGATTTCTAGAACACCCAATTGAATATGTCTGTTTCCACCAAGTGGTTTATATGCTTCCCTGGAGTTCATTATGTTTGCTCCCAAACCAGTTTATGCCAGTTTTGTATATATTAAATTACATCATTTAATTAAATATCACATAACCAAATTGAAATATAATTATAAAAAAATTGAGAAATGTTGTTGTATACCTCTAAGTTGAATATTTAGGAAAGATTTAATAAAATTCAGTCACTTAACAAAACCTATAATGCTACAGAATAACAATTCTGCTCTTAGATTTCTTTGCATTGGATTTGAACTTAAAGATGTTCATGAAGCAACCAAAAATTAGAAATCATAGATGATGCATTACAGGATTTATTGAAAGGGAGGATGACTATAATTTGTAACCAATAACCTAAACAAAAAAAAATGTTCTGTTTACATAAAATTATTGGCAAATGAATATATAATCAAGTAAAAATGTAGGTTGTGTGTATGTATTCATTTTTAAGATTAATTTATTTTAAAATCTGGGTGCATTAGCAGATTGACTATTGATCCCAATTATATTAAATAAGAGGGCTTCTACAACAGACAATAAAATTGCCAATACATGTTTTTTTTACTACTAGAAATTTTGTGTTTTCATAAGTGGTTTTGTCATTTCTCTTCCACATTTAGATTCACTGGATTAAATTATATTGAAAATTTATGGACAGGAACCTGATCTAATTTCAGATTTATGTATAATTAGTCTTTTAATTATATAACATAATAAAATATAATTAACAATACCAATGTTTCTTTACTTTTGAACTCAGTTGCCTGAGTGTAAGACTTTACATGGAGATGAGAATGCTTGAACTTAGTGTTCATTCTTTTTAACGTTTTGATTTTTCTGACTTCACAATGCTATATATTTATCCATCTATAGCACTAATTACCTGAGCATAAGAATTACAAGAATTTCATTTTTTGTACATTGAAGTTTAAATGCAAATACAAACCTAAAATTGCATACTCTTACTAAGAATATTACAATCACTACCACTACTAGTATACTTCTTTTATTAAAATGACATCAAAACGATATCACAGTTGCTAATTATTGCTTGACCAATGAATATTTTTCATTAGTTAAATATAAGAAACTATGTAGACTTAGCTTTTTGAAATAACAACAGCAGCATAGAAGTTGTTTTTTTAATGAACTTTACAATGACCTGAGAGTAGCATAGATATCCCACATTAGTTCAACTTTATGAAAAGACGCTGTTAGCTTTATCAAAATAACAAGTTTTTTGAAATTTTGCTTTACTATCTGATACCTTCATATCAGAAAGGGAAAACTGGTTCCCCTTGGGATCCAAATTCATATTGACTAATGAGAGTTATTTTGAAATGTCTTTTTTTTTTCCTTTTGCGACAGAGTCTCGCTCTGTGGCCCAGGCTGTGTAGTGCAGTGGTGCAATCTCAGCTCACTGCAACTTCTGCCTCCTGGTTCAAGCAATTCTCCTGCCTCAGCCTCCTAAGTAGCTGGGATTACAGGTACCCACCACTACGCCTGGCTAATTTTTTTTGCATTTTTAGTAGAGATGGGATTTCACCATTTTGGTTAGGCTGATCTTGAACTCCTGACCTCAGATGATCTGCCCACCTTGGCCTCCGAATGTGCTGGGATTACAGGTGTGAGCCATGGCACTGGGCCTATTTTGAAATATCTTAAAGGTGAATATGTGTTCTTTGGTCTACCACAGTCCCGATTACTCCTGTTGTCTTAAAGTCTGGCTTACACCAACTGGACCCAGAGGTTATTTAAGTTTATGATCCCTGAGAAAATACTTTACATAATACCTTCTGTATCTCATGAAGGGTATGAACAATTGAACCTTCAAGTTAGATTTAGTTACAGTTACCATTTAACATTAACGTTCATTTTTCTAAGCAACACACTGCTAACAGATTGAACAATATATAGGTTTTTTTTTTTTGCTTTTTGCTTAAGATACACCACCAACTGCTAGGCCATACTCTCCTCCCTTGGAGAAGTGTTCTAGAAGGAGGAGAAATATCCAAATGAAACTGGGGTACAGAACTTCCTCTCTGTGCCTAGAAGGATGAGCATGCAATTGTACTTGGAAAAAAAAATTGAAAGGATGAGTTTATTTTAAATTATTTTAATTATATGTTTATCATATTTGAGCTTGAAGGTAAATTACTATGTTATTTGTAGCCTTTTGGAAACAAAAGTCTATTCTCCAATTTCAACCAATTCATTTATTAAAAATTTGTTTAATGACACATTAAAATTGAGTACTAACTAAAAATCTAATGACAACCATATTAAAATATTTCTTCTTGGATTGATCACTGAATTGGATTGAAATCTGGGCTATGTCCATAACTAGTAGATTGACCCTGACAGAATTATTAAAGAAACTGGGCCTCAGTTTGGTCATCTGGAAAATGGGCCATTTTATCTCAAGGTTTTTACCGTTAATAAATTTCAATTTTATTTTTAATTTCAATAAAGCACTATTCGTTAAGTGCCTATTGTGTAAAAATTCACATAAATTATACAGCTTATGATTTACCTTCTTATATACCACATGAACATATAAAAAGTTAACAAGAAACGCAGGCTGAATATGATTGGAGTCAAATAAGTACTCTAAGAGTTCAGATGAAGAGAAACAAAATTAGGATTTAAGAGATACTGGATGTCGGAGAGAAATATGATTTAATTCACACCTTCACATAGCATAGAATACAGTGAAAAATTAAGGGACACATAAGACAATGCCAATTTTAAAAGATCAAGAATTATCATCAAACAGAGTTCACCCAAAAAGTAGTATTTCTAATTTCTTTTAAATTCTAAACTTTAAAAGTTTGAAGAAGTCTACTTAAATATAGAATTGCTCCATTCTATCACACTTTTCATTTGTTTAGAAAATTTTTGCTCATTCACCAAAAAGTTATTAAATCAGTCCTATAAGCTAAACATTACGGTAGGAGCTGTGAGTTTGAAACGGACATGCATTTCTTACATAACAGGGCTTAGAATTATTACAAATTATAGTGATTAGCTAGTTTCCTGAATCATTTCAAATGGTATATCACACGCTTAATCGAGTGGCCTGCAGACCTAGACACCATTAGCAACTCCTAATACCATAATAATATATTCCAGAGAATCTAGAATTATCTTGGGTAACACAGGACTTTACTGCTGAAGCAAAGTTTATTGTAAGGTGTGTAGAGGTTCTCATCCTTGCCCATAAATGATCTGAAGTTCAACTCAAGATGACAGGCATTGATTCAATATATCTACAGTTAAAAAAGTAAAGCATGTATATTATAAGAGGTACCAAGGCAAGTCACACAGTCCCTTTGGACACTTGTAATTACTACTTACGGAAGTCAGAGAAATCCCCGTGGGAGTGAAAGTGGCTAGGGTCTTGAGGATTCAAAACTGGGAAATTCTACCTCAGAGAATCAGTACAGGATTTGTCGATGAACATGATATTATCAAGTTAAAAGGCATGATAATAACAGTTACTAGTTTTGGTTGGGCAGTAGGAATTAAAGCAAGAGTCAAGTATTCTCCTGGTATATCTTTCACAAGCATTCTCAAAGGGTTTTAGAGGTGAAGCATAGGTAGAGTCAAGATCAGTTACCTCAGGAGTTATTTGTCTACTCTGTAGCAGAGAAACTAGCCATGGGTGTGAAATAATGCTGAGGATGATGGAATCCTGCATCAGATCATTTGAGTAATCTTGAGGAATCACCTGTGCTCATTAGTCAGCATTTGATAATAGGGAATAAGAGAATCTAAATTATTATTTATAGAAAGTCACTTATTTATTCTAATAACATAGTTCATGGACTGTTGGATTGTTTTCAAAAAGACTCAGTGCAATTGCCAAGTAATTTATCTGATTCTGTCATAGTTACTTTCTCTCATTAGTTCTTATAAACTAATATTGAACTTTTCTGGTAAGGCTCAATTTATTGCTTTGCACTTGGTCTTACTTTTCTGTTAAGGCTCAACTTATTGCTTGGTAATTGGTTTTACTTTTCTTCCCTCCTTCTCTCCCTCCCTCCCTTCCCACTCTAAAACTCCTTCCTGCTTCATCCCAGAAAGCATTTGAGGTAAATCAACCAGTATGAACATACAGATATATCCAACTTTGTGCCCCAAAATATCAAAAGAAATATCGGATAAATGAATTACGATTCACTGATATTTAATAATTTCCTGAACTGTCATACTCTGTTACCAGATGTGAAAAACTCAGTCTACAGTTAAACCTGACCCCTTAACATTCTTACGGGAATTATTCCGTGTGGGTAGTTGTTTACCCATAGCTGAACGTAAGCCCTCTATATGAACAATCTTTCCCTTTGATTTCTTAGACATAATCTAACTATTTTTAATTATTGACATTGGCAGTAGTCCTATATTTTGGTTTCTTTAGAAATCTTATCAATTTGTGCAGGGCACGGTGGCTCAAGCCTGTAATCCTAGCACTAAGGCAAACTGCCTGAGGTCAGGAGTTCGAGACCAGCCAGGCCAACATGGTGAAACCCTGTCTCTACTAAAAATACAAAAAAATTAGCCAGGCATGGTGGCAGGTGCCTGTGATCCCAGCTACTCAGAAGGCTGAGGCAGGGGAATTTCAGGAACCAGGGAGGTGGAGGTTGCAGTGAGCTGAGATCGCACCACAGCACTCCAGCCTGGGTGACAGAGCGAGACTCCGTCTCAAACAAAACCAAACCAAACCAAACAAAAATCCTATCAATTTGTGTATTTAACATTTGCCATGTGTTTGTAAATATGTAGCAAGTTACATATTCCTCATACCTGAAGTAGCAAAATTTATTACGAATCCAAGGCAAACATACAATTCTTCCATGTATTGTTCTCATCCTACAGAGAAGTTTTAATATTTGATTCACTGGTACTAACTATATCCTCTACCTTGCAGATTTTTCTGTTTTTGTTTTGTTTTGTGTTTTTGAGAATGGAGTCTCACTCGGTCACCCAGGCTGGAGTGCAATGGCACGATCTCAGCTCACTGCAACCTCCGCCTCTCGAGTTCAAGTGATTCTCCTGTCCTAGCCTCCCAAGTAGCTGGGATTACAGGTGTGCACCACCACGCCAGCTAATTTTGTATTTTTAGTGGAGATGGGGTTTCACTATGTTGATCAGACTGGTCTTGAAACCCTGACCTCAAGTGATTCACCCACCTCAGCCTCCCAAAGTGCTAGAATTACAGGTGTGAGCCACCACGCCCAGATTTTTTTCCTATGATTTCTGCATGACTGACATAATAAATCATAGCTACATCCTCACCATTCTTCAGTTATTCTTCAGTTATACTCCTTCACTTTAGATGATAGTATTTAAAAGAGATGGTAATTCTAACAATTCATTATAGTACTTTTATAAGGTTATCCTTAAACTGCACATCTTATTTGACCTTTGTGAGGCACTTAACTCCATCACACTG
Organism: Cacajao melanocephalus; assembly: GCA_963573385.1. Taxonomy (NCBI): domain Eukaryota; kingdom Metazoa; phylum Chordata; class Mammalia; order Primates; family Pitheciidae; genus Cacajao; species Cacajao melanocephalus. The sequence continues at coordinate 134,001 of CAUYLG010043802.1, forward strand.
TAAGAAAATAGACACTTATTGGCAATCATATTCTTTTTGACCCATCAATAGATTTGGCTTCTAAATAAATACACCTAGTATGGGGAGACACACATATAGAGAAAACACATAGGAAAGGGATCCTAGGCTCTCAAGGAAAAAACTATTTATAAAGATGCAATTGTTTACCCATTTAGTTGTCCCTTTCTTTCACCTGTGGGTTGAACTGCCATCATTAGACACAGTGGTGTTTCTCTTTGCTATGGGTCACTTTCCTTTTCATTTCTTCATGTCTTTTTGTTTGTTTGTGTTAGGTCTATGTCTACTGCCTCTTATCCATTGCTTCTTGATTAGTCCTTCACAAAGAGGAATAGCTTTTACTACTGGACACCAGTCAAATGATTTTGGTTGAAGTGACTGGTATTCACTTTCTAAGGCTCACATTTTCTACATGTTGGGGGTAGACGTTCCTTTTTCACTACATTGTTAGCAAATTCTAGGTAATAAGATATTTTGGATGCCTGAGTATTCTAGAAAGGCCATCACCACATAGCCAGCATCTTAAGATTCATTATAAATATTTGCACCTAAACATCTTTTTAATGTATTCCATGTTTCATACTTGGAGTTTTAAATTAAAGTTTTAACATCAACAACTACTTAATCCTGTGTTTGAAAGATCATCTATGTAAGACAGCATCACTACACAAATTATACAACTAACTGCTGCTAAAGTTGACAGCAAACTAAGATTCCAAAGAGATACATTTACTTTGTAACATAAAGAATATTACAAGTTGCCTTTCCTTTAAAGAAAAATTTGTTCACATCCCCAAATTATATTTTATATACATATTTATTATTAATTTCTTGACATGTTTCTACTCGTTTATTCAACAGACATAGCTGTACAAAAATAAAAGGTCAGGAGATGAGGGAAATATACAAAAGACAAAAATCTAATATTAAAAAATTATATTGTTAAATGAGACTTAGAATATTTAGCTAAAATCGATGCTAAAAGAAAATTCATCTAGAAACAGGTATTTAAAATTCAACAGAAATATAAATTATCTACATTTAGGATTATAAACTATCAAGAACTAATTAGTAAAAATGAATTTGCTCTTTCTTAATTCTAGGTAAAAAGTACTTCTTAATATTAAATTATCTGATTAGGATGAATGGACACATTCAACACAGTCAAAAATTGTCACATGTTATTACTGATGTGGAGCAGTCTGGGAATTAAATTTAAACAATTTTAGGAGCAATAAATAAAACTCAGATGTTTGACCACTGCCATAATTCATTCAAATATTCAATAGAAATTCATCACAGAGTGAGGTCTTACACTCCGTTCATTTATCCCATAAATATTTAGTGCTTATTATGAGTAAGGCATTGCAGGGTATACAATGAAAAATAAAGCATGGACTTTGCCCTCAAGGGGCTTACAGTCTAGTATGGAAAAAACAAGCAAGCACATAAATAGCCATAACATAAGGTAGAAAGTGATGTGTCATAACAAAAACTCAAATAATGTGCTATGGGAGCTATTAACTCTGCAGACATTTTTTATTATAGTGTCTAAGCAGCCAATATAAATAGATCCATGATCCATTTGAAAATTAAATGCTGAATTTTAATCTATAGATGATAAAAAGCTTTAATATTAATGCAGTTTAAGTCATTACCCACAATTTTCTTAAAATGTTTGAACATGGAGTGACAAACCTTAGAAATACCATTTTCCCATTGTTCATAAACAGATGCAAATGGAATAATCTAATAGGGCTGAAATGATCATTTTAATGTAATAAAGGCTCAAGTCAATGATCCAAGATACTCATGACACATTACCTTCTTGCACAGAACTTGGCTCAATCAGATTAAAGTGATGAAGAATTCCTCGATGGCTCAAGTGTGCTCCAAGGAAAGCTAGAAGGTTGTACAGTTAACTCCCAGGGTGTAACTCTAAACCATACAACCTACTACCTCAACCCGGATGCACACAGCTTCCAATGTTGCTTCAAACTCCTTATCATATCTTCAGTCTGCTCCTCCAAATATGGCAGCCATATACCTAAGGGCTTGGCAAGGATGTAGATATAATATTCTAACATTTTACCAGTAAACTTTAACTGTTTCTCACAGGATTAACCTAAACATGTGGCTTTTCAGCATAGGTCACATAAAATGTCTTCTGCTATCTCTCTTGTCATAGTTCTACTAGAAATTAATACTAAAAATCAACTGCATTCAGCCTCATTTTTTCATAAGAAATAGGCTCAATAAAAACATATAAATCCAGCGGTAGTCTTTAATTTTCTTACTGAAGTTGAAGAGTTACACTAACACTACAGTATGCACTGAAGTTTCTGAGCAGGATCTATTCAGATCTTGGTCCAAACCCTGCTATAAAGATTCAACTTTATTATGCAATTTACTGCACATGGAATCGAACTTGAATGGCTGTACTATAAACGCTTCCAAGTTGTTGAGAATTAAAGCCTGCCTTGTAAGACAGATGACGATTAAAATATACATGAAAAACAAAGGAAAATATAATTACTTCAAAAGTATATAATCGACTGGAGTTTAACAGGATTTTACTGAACTGATTGAACGGCATTGTGTATAGCATTTTGTCAGATTACCACACTGACACAGACCCATAGAAGCGAGCTTGTGCGGTCCACTTCACCACAAGATCGGATCTACGGGTTTATGCCAATGGGCAACATCTTGCATGGGCTCCCTATTAATATAGAATTCGTTGTAAATATCTGATGCAATTAAGAGATGAAAATAATATTGATCCCTTAGTGTAAATGTTTTAAATGCTGAATTCTAAGGATGCATAATCTCCATGAAAGGCCTTCATAAATATTCGAAACTTAACACAAATTTATATGCATGAGAATTTAAAAAGTAGTCTATTGAAAAATTTTTCAGGAGTTGCTTTTGTTTCAATAGTAAATATTTTGGAATTAAACTATCCTAATTGATGATGACTTCTAAAAGAAAAAAAAGAATCCATACATGCATGTATGAATTATGTAATTGTGAGGCATGAATGTAGTATTACGAGCCTATAATTAAACCCAAATTAACTATTAAGTGAATTGTGTATGAGTTAGACTGTGCTTATTTTAATTTTTATAAAACTAGTTTAGTTAGTGGTTTCAATGAATTGGTAACATTATAACTTTCTCATAAAACAAGTAAGATCTTGTTCACTAGGTAGAGAACACAGAAAGTTATCAGCCTTAAATATATACATCCATGTCTATAGTCGGAATGGTGCTAAAATTTACAATATTTGGATGAGTTAATACAAAACTAAAATATATGGCACAATAATGGCATCATTACTAATACTTCACACTGACATCTATACTCCAGATATATTACATGACATAATATGTCTTCTTTCCTAAATAAAACATATTTAAATTTATTGTTCAAAATAGATACACTTAAAATATATAGCTACATACAACTCTCATCTGGTCAACAGGTTGGGCAAAAATAAAATGTAACTGAAATTTTTTTTAAACCACCAGACAACAAGCAAACACACAAACAAGTAAACATAAAGCACTTTTAAGATTCTAAACTCAACTGCAACAAAATTATAAGTTGTACAATCATTAATCATTTCACTTACATCTATAATCATTTAGCATTTCCTAATTATATCTTTATTGTGTAAAATAATACTACATACTAATTACTTAGTGATTTTGCATATTTTGAAATATGTTTTATAGACTTTATGTAGCTGCTGTGTTCTACATAATTTTTAACCATTATTTATTCTTAAATTGTCCTTATAATTACTAAAAACTATAGTAAATAATCAACAATCTTACATTCAGTTGCAGTAAAAATATTTCAACATATATTTATAAATGCAAATGTGAAATAAAAGGCAGCATTGGGTTTAGTTTTATCATAACTATAAGAATGTATATTTTGATTTCATTGTCTTTTCAGGTCACATAAAAAAAATTAAAAAGCATGACCTTATTCCCCTCCTCCTGATTTCACTTCCTTTTATATGGTACAACAAATAAGAAAATATAATTTTTTTCTTTCCTTAAATAGCTTTCTAGTAAACCATATTGCACCTATCTTAAGCGTATGGATACACAGACATATATTCAATGGGACGCGAACTGTCCAAATGACCACAAGAAATTTTTCACAAAGGCAGGTCATATTACACATTTTTAAATGAAAACCATCAAAAAATTTCAACAGCCAGACTCAAAGAATATGAAATGAATTCTTAAAACACCATCAAAAGAATGTTGTTTTTCTTTAAAATATTAAATATTAATTGCTCTTTGTTTGTTATTTTTACCTGAAATGGTTTTCTCCTATGATCACTTTCTTCACTTTTCATATCCATTTTAAGTTTTTCCCTAAAACAACCACAAAAGGAGAAATATCAGACAACTGTTGTCTAGGAGGAGCATCTGAGTGGATGGTTGGAATGAGGGTAGATGATCGAGAAGAAAACATGGTATCAAAATGGGCAAAACCTTTTAAAGTATTTTTTTTTAAAGGCTTGGAAGACTCATAGGGCCCCACCCAGGCTACTCATATGACATATAAAGTGGCTTCATAGTTTGCATTTATGCGTTCATTTTGGTTGGTGTTATTTTCACAGTAACAGTTTTGAAAGTGAAAGGACGATGGCTGTTAAGGAAGCGACTAGGTTTTGCACAATGAAGTAGTGAAAGCTGAAAAGAGATTTGGATTTGGCATGGAGCTTAATAAGATAATTAAGAGTGTAGAGATTAATGGCTGCTAAACTAACATTTAAAATAATGTTTTTAAACTAAAGGATCTTGAAACATGGAAACAGGTTATCAATATTAATTAAGCCTGTGAAAGTTGGTGTACCATTAGCTGAGGCAGCATGGAGGAATAAGAGCTATTTTGTAAATAACTAGTGAATAATAATCAACAAAATGTTTTATTTGAATGTTATCGGTATATAGAGATTTTGTAATTTCTTGTAATTGTTCATAGAATAGCAAACACGAAGGCAGAATTACACAGTTCTATATTTCTCATTGTTTACTCTACATATTTTTAATATAATATGATTTTAAAATCATAAGAGTACCAAATTTATTTTTTACCAAAATATTATAACATCAATTCTTAGTATGAAAACTATAGTCTTCATTGATATATGCTGACTTTTTCGAAAGCATTCTTTCAAAAATATTTTAAACACATGTTTAGAAACATTTTGTATCAAAATTAAAATAATCAAATGCATCTCCTAATCCTTTCACACTGAACCAGGCAAAACTGTTTTTTAAATAAAATGCTTAAATTGCTTAGCAATTTACTTCTACCGACAGACACAATAATTACAATGCAATGCATTTATCTGCTGAACAATATTGCTCTGAACTTAAAACAAGTTTGTATGTACTTTTTCTACTAATATACTTAATGGATATTTCCAATGCTTTTTGCAACTGCTCTAGGACAAATACTTCTTTTAAAATGTATTTTAAAAGAGAGTATTATTACAAAAGAAGCTTCTTTTCTACCTAGCAACCGAGAACATGCTCTTTTCATTACTATTTTTGTTCTGCTGAAATCTTTGTAAATAATTTGAATATAACTTCCCCAAAAGTAATCTTATTTATCAGTAATTTAATGCATATTCTAATATAACCTTTTTCTACAAGTTTAAAAAGTTTATTTTTTCACATTTCAAATTATAAGTCACATGAAAGATTTACTTTTTTACCCACTAGATCTAAACATTCACTTTTCTTAGACAGAAAAAACTAATACTGGACACAAAAAGCACAGATACATTAATGTCCTTCCAAAACTTCTGTGTATATCCCACATAAAAACATGTATTGTCTTTTTCATAGAGATTTTTCTATGTTTACTTAAGTTTCTATTCTAATCAAGATTAGAGCAAGAGAGGAAAAGGAAAAAGTTAACAAGAGTAAAGTGGGCAATGAGTTAAATAAGAGTAAATGGAAAGTTCAAGGATTCCCTTTTATATAACAATAGTCTTTAAAAGAAAAAAAAAACAACAACAACAAAAAAGTTATACCTGATATGAAAGGTGCGATTTCACCAAGTGCAATATATTGCTAATTATGCCATATTGTTTGAAATAACAAAAATAAAGAAGGCTCATTTGGAAATATTGCCTTAAAAGCTGCTTTACAAAGCCCGATGTCTCTGTAGTTACACAGCCAATGTTTGCTTTTTTTTGGTTTGTTTTGGTTTGGATTTTTGTTTGTTTTTGTTTTTGAGCAGGAGCGTCTTTTTTTTTCCCCCCAGCACTCTTGCATGTAGTAGGACAAACTCAGATTTTTTTCTTCAAGGGCGCCTGTAATTTCTTAGAAAAGGACCAGGGTGCTTGTCTTCTTTTTCCTCCTTCTCAGTATTCCAGGCACAAAGCACTGCGCAGAAGCTGCACCAATCCTTGCCGTCACTGGCAGCAGAATGGTAGAAGGTGGGAGAGACCAGGAATCCTTCCAGGCTGTGCTGACTTTAGAAATGAGGATTGCACACGTTTGTCTCCTGAACCAAAGGGGTGCAAAGGCATGGTGCCAGTTTGCTACACTACTGCAATGCAATGATCTCATGCTCACTGCTGCTGTCGTCCTGTTTGCCCAGTTCAAATGCCTGTTTCATTATAAACCAAAAAAAAAAAAAAAAAAAAAAGACCCAACTACTTGGATTATTCTACAAGCAGAAAGGGTATTAACACTTAAAAAAAAAAAAAAAGAAAAAGAAAAAAAAATCAGCAATCAGAAAAGGCAAAAAAACAAAAAGCACATACAATTTTAGAATTCACTTGTTATGCCTCAATATTCTGTTATTATTGTCCTTTTTTTCTATTTAGAGATAAGCAGCAGAATTTATCAGGCGTGAAAGGGACAGCCTCCTGGTGGCCTGCCAAAAACCCAGAATAAAGACGAAGTTGTGCTTCAAAGCTCAGTCGCTTGCTGAGTCTGGCTAAAGTCAAGTATTAAGATCCACCATTTTCTGAGCCATGTTAGAAAAGAAGAAAAAAGTCAGGACGGTTGCTGCTTTCCAAGTCTCCGTTGGCACCATCACAAAATCTCTGCCGTAAGGTCACATGATTCTCTGCCAAATGTAGAGTGCATTCCCATCAACCATTCTGCTGATACTGCGAAGGCAGCTATTGTCTCGTTTAGACCCAAAGTTCAGCCCACTCTTCATTGAATTAGCTGAAAAACGCATCACCTTTGGGGGCTGGGAGTCATGGAAACGTCTACCTGGCAAGCTGCCCACTTTTTCTGCCCATCAACCAGAGATGGAATTGTGCTGCCTAACGCAATGATGACTTGGAATGTGAAGAGTCGTCCAAAGTGAATCTGATTCTTGCAACGCCTGTTTCGTTTGCACAGAAAACTCTGGCTTCTTGTAGTTAAGAAGGGGGAGGGGGGGAATCTTTCCTACCAAATGTAGCAAATAAAGGTCTGAACATGCCTACTCCGCAACTTTTTTTCCCCAACACACCCAAATGGTTCTCAAATGAAAAGACTGAGAGCCCGGCAAGTTTTCTGAGTTAAAGGCATCCCTTCATCTGTCTCCTTTTCCTTACAAGTGAATGAAACAAGCCCAGAACATTTGTTTTCGTCTCTCACTTTAAGATTTAAAAAAACTCCGAGTTTTCTTCTTGCTTTTTGTTACTTTCTGATTTTATCTGGCACTGATTTTGTAGTACATGGTCACAATGTCTTCTAGCAACAGTGGGGATGCATTTATTGCTACAATCTCCAACAAAATGGTCCCCTGAGAAAGCCAGTTGTCTCTTTATCCACACAAAACCCTGCAACTGGGTCCTACAGTCATCCTCATCAGTACCTAGCACAGCTGCTGTACAAGTTTTCTGAGATTGACATATGTGAGAAGGGCTCGTTCTGTTTCTTCGCTGGCTACAGTTTCCCCGTGTGGCATGAAAGATGCCTTTGAAAGATGCAGGGACTGTATCAACAGCTCTTAGGTAGTAAAATGAAATGGTTCCCCCCTCCCCAATGAATTTCCATTCTACCAGGCAATGAAAGTTCCCATGTATGAACATTTCTATACCTTATAATAAAAGTAGAGTGAATTAAATTTTTCACAATTTCTTTAAGCAGAATTTAAAGCCAAGCAGGAAAGCAAGCATGATTAGTACTGAAACCAAACATACTGAGTAGCACTAAAAAGAATCATGTCCTTTGACTTTATTTTTTCTAAATGTTCCAATAATTGGAGAATCTTCATCTAACATATGATTATATTTGCACAGATTTAACATTATATTCAGTGCCTTCCCAAAATGATGAATATTGCCCATCTTCCACATATAAACACATATACTGCACAATACATAACAATGACTTTCAAAGATATTCAAACTGTGACTTGTCTAATAAAAACAAATCTGAAAAAAGGAAAAAGATTCAGGCATCTAGGAAACATAACCTAAAAATGATTTGTGGTTGTTTTCGTGCCATGTCCTTCATGTGACTTTCTTGGCAATTGTAGGAGTGAATGTGCATACACACATACACACACGTGAGAACCATCATGTTTTCCTTCCCAATTGTAATTCAAAATAATGCAATTCTAAACCATAAAACAAAAATGTTTTCACTTGCTAAAATTAAAATTGCTTTTTTTCTAGATTGCAAATTCTGGACAAATCTGCTAGTGTCCTAAGCACATGTTTCAAGAGTGTTTGGTAGGGACTTAAGCCCCATGCTTCAGGAAACAAGAAAGTAGATGACCCATTCATTGAAATAAAATTTTAAATTTCCAATTCTTATTCACTTATTCAGCAGATTATTTATGAAGTACTAGTATGTGTCAGGCCTTCTGATAGGCATAGGGAAACAGCAATGAAGGAAACTGATATGACTCCCAAGCGGAAGTCATTCAGTAAATACTTTTAAGTAAGAAAAGCTCATTTCTAAACAGAAATGTTGCAGTTCCTAAAAGAGACAAACTTGTCAAGAAACAAACTGGTGACAGAAATTGGAAAGTGGAAGTAAAATGGATATTAAAAATAAATTACATATAGAGATGTTTTCTCTGTCTGAAGGTTTCCTTTTTAATATTACATTCATTATTAGTTTTGTATAATTCTATTGAATTTTCTGAAAGAATCCAATGTGAAAACTACATGCTCCCCTCCCAATTAAAAACAATTTTTTTTTTTTTTTTTTTGGGAGATGGAATTTTGCTCTTGTTGCCCAGGCTGGAGTGCAGTGGTATAATCTCGGCTCACTGCAACTTCCGCCTCCTGGGTTCAAGTGATTCTCCCCACCTCAGTCTTCCAAGTAGCTGGGATTACAGGCATGCATCACCATGCCTGGCTAATTAATTTTGTATTTTTAGTAGAAACGGGGTTTCTCCATGTTGATCAGGCTAGTCTTGAGCTCCTGATGTCAGATGATCCGTCCGCCTCAGCCTCCCAAAGTGCTGGGATTACAGGCCACTGTGCCTGGCCCAAAACAATTTTTAAAAAGAAACAAAGTAATAGGAGACTTTCACTTCTAGAAAGATGGAGAAAATGCAGTTTTTCTTAATCCCCCTGCTAGGTACAACTAAAATCCTGGCACATTACATATCAAACAAATGTAAGGACACTCTGAAAAGCTTAGAGAAGATGAAAAACTAGCTAGAGACTGAAGGACTCAAGGAATGATATGGATTTTTAATTTTTATCTTATACATCAAAACTTCAGAGCTGAAGAAGCCTGCAACCTAGAAATGCCAACTGGTGCAGACAAAAAAACAAAATTCCAACAAAAGCCTGTTCTCTCTAGTCAAAGGAACAAGAAAGGAGCAACCTAGAAAGATAGAAAGCAAGACCATTTTGCTCTAGTTGAACACCAGAGAAAGAATTACGGTCCCATCCCCATGCATACCTGCAAAAACAAAGTAGTAAACACAGACGCTGACCTTTGCCAGGGTACTCCAACACCCTCTCTGTCCAGCCCCAGAGTACTACAAAAAAATGTCTGAGCAGGAATCTAGGAGTTTCATCCCTGTTGAGGGTTAGCAAGATTCTTCTCTTATCCTACATGCAGTGTCTATGTTGACTAAATGAACGGTCTGCATTTTCACTCCAAACAACAGTAATGAGGCATCCATCTCCGTCTCCACTGAGGCAGTATCAGAGGAGGCTTGGTGGAGATTCAGAACATTTGAAACTGCCCAGCTGTAACAAGGCTACCATGCTATCCCTCAACTTCTAAAGCACTGGTGAAGACCGCAATAAAGTATCAACAAACTACTCCTTTTTTCCTAGCTGGGAAGGTATCAGTGGAGGTCAGTTTGGTAGCAGAAATCAGTGGAGGTTTACTGAGGACCATGAGATACTTCTATCCATATCTGGTAGTAACAAGGTGGCATCCTCCACCTCCGACTTTTCCCTGCTGGAGTGGTGGAAGAAGCAGCCAGATAAAACAGAAGGTTTAAATAAGAACCATAGCCTCATACGTAACACCTAAAATGTCCAGGTTTCAACTGAAAATAATTTGTCACATAAAGCAGAAGGGAGATCACAAACCAAATGTTTACAAGACTATTGATACATGTGAACATCAAGATGACAGAGGTGTTAGAATTATCGCACAAACATTTTAAAGCAGCCATCATGAAACACTTCAAGGAGCAATTATAAATACAGTTGAAACAAATAAAAAAGGTTAAAGTTGTGACAAAGAAGATACAAAGAATAATCAAACCAAAATTTTAGAACTGAAAAATAAAATAGTTGAAATTATTAAAAACTAAAAGGATGTACCTGACAGCAGAGTGGAGAAGACAGAAGAAAGAATCCATGAACTGGAAGAGAGAATAATGGAAATAACTTAATTTGAACAACAGAAATAAAGTATACTAAAAATGGAGACTTGGGTAACTGTGAAACTATAACAAAAAATAAAACATTTGTATCTGTGTCACTAGCATCCCAGAAAGAGAGGAGAAAAAGGGCAGTGCTTAAAATATCCTCAAAGAAATAGTGGCTATAGTGGCCGGAAACTTCCAAAGTATAGCAAAAAGGACACAGGGTCAAGAAGCTGAGCAAACCACAAACAGAATAAAACCAAATAAATTTATACCAAAGCTTATCACAATCAAACTTATAAAAACTAAAACAAAGAAAAATTCTTGAAAAGAGCAGGAGAAAAACACAGTCTTACCTATAGGAGAAAAATGTTTCGGATAGTGGGTTTTTCATCAGAAACCATGAAGGCCAAAAGGAAAGAACATAACCATTTCACTTGCTGAAAGAAAAGAGCTATCAACCCAGAGTTTTATATCCATAGAAAATATCCTATAGAAATGAAGGGGAAAGCAAAACATTGTTAAAGAAAACTACAATAATTTTCAGCTAGCAGGCTTAACCTGACAGAATGGCTAAGGAAGTTGTCTAAACAGACTAGAAATGACAAAAGAAGGAATCTTGTAAGTTTAGAAAGGAAGAAAGAATTTAGTACATACAAATATGGGTAAATAGAATAGACTTTCCTTTTCTGGAGTTTTCTAAATTACGTTTAATTGTGGAAACATAAACAGAGCACAGTTTGGTATAGTTCTAAATGGATGTCGAGGAAATATCTAACACAATTATAAATGGGTAATAAAGGTATAAAAAGTAGGTAAGATTTTTTAAGTACTTGAAATGGTGAAATGAAGACACCGGTAGACTGTGACAAGTTACGTATATGTAACATAATACCTAAAGCAACCACTAAAACATTACATAAAGAAATTTAGTAAAAAAAAATTCTAGATATGTCAACATTCTAAAAATGTTAAAATTTGTTCAAGTATCCCACAAAAAAGGCAGAAGAAAAAACTCAGAGAAATAAAAAACAGAAAGAACAAAAAACAGAAAAGAAATATTTAAATGGCAGGCTTAAATCATACAAATAAACTATTGAATTAAATGTGAATTGTTTGAACCAATGAAATGGCAGAGATTTGCATAGTGGATTTAAAAACCACGGCCCATGGATTAATCTGGAAATCATCATTCTCAGCAAATTGACACAAGAACAGAAAACCAAATACCACATGTTCTGGATCATAGGTTGGTGTTGAACAATGAGAACACATGAGCACAGGGAGGCCAGCATCACAAACTGGGGTATGTTGGGGGGGCTAAGGGAGGGACAGTGGTGGGTGGGGAGGTTTGGGAAGGAGAAGGGAGAGGAGAAATGTCAGATATAGGTGACAGAGGGATGGGGGCAGCAAACCAGCATGCCATGTATGTACCTATGCAACAATCCTTCATGATCTGCAAATGTACCCCAGAACCTAAAGTACAATGAGAAAATAAAAACCATGGCCCAATTATACGCTATCTACAATAAAAATTTAGATATAATAATATAAAGAGGTTGAAAGTAAAATGATTAAAATAAGTATGTTAGGCAAACATTAGTCGAAAGAAAACAGGAGTGTCTTTAATAATATCAAATAAAATAGACTTCCAAGCACAGAAAATTACCATAGACACAGGTAGACATTACACAATGATATAAGAAACAATCCAACAAGAAGACCTAGCATCTCTGAATATGTATGCACCAAAACAAAGCTTCAAAATATGTAGAGTATGAAACAGAAAAGAGAAATAGACAAGTTCACATTTATAGTTGTATACTTGGACACACATCTCCCCATAATGGACAGAACAATTAAACAAACAATTATCAAGGATACAGACTCCAACAAATCATTCATCAACAGAATCTAGTTGACATTTATTAACCGTACCACCCAACCACAGAAGAATACACATTATTTTCAAGTGCCTACAAACATATTCCAAGATACGTCACATTATATAGCATGCAAAGCAAATCTCAACAAATTAAAAATAACTGAAATCATACAGAAAGCGTTTTCAGACCACAATATATTCAAAATAGCAATCAATAACAGAAAGGTAACAGAAACATCTCCAAATGCTTGGAAACTAATTAACATACTTTAATAAGTCAAAGAGGAAGTCTCAAGTGAAAGAAAAATAAATTGAAGTGAATGAAAATGAAAGTACAACATATCAAAATTTGTGGGATACAGGTACAGCAGTGCTCACAGTGAAAGGAATAGCAATAAATGCATAAAGTAGAAAAGAGGAAAAGCCTCAAATCTATAATCAAAGCTCCAATGTCAAAAACCAAGAATAAGAAGAGCAAAATCAACCTAAAGCAGAAGAGAAAGAAAGAGCACACATATGCAAAAATGAAAACAGAAAAACGGAAAAATCGACGAAAAAAAGGTGTTTGAAAAGATTAATAAAATTGGCATTTTCTCAGCAAGACTGATAAATAAACAAATACACAAATTATCAATACCAGAAATGAAACGGGATATGACTACACACAGCAAAAGATAATACGAGAAAAGTGCAAAGTACACTAAACACATAAATTAGGTATCTTAGATGAAATGAACCACTTCTTTAAAAACACATATTACCACAACTCACTCAGTATGAATTAGATCACTTGATTGATCCCTATAATGAGCCCTGAAATGAGTCCTATAACTATTAAGAAAACCGAAGGCCAGGCAGGATGGCTCATGCCTGTGATCCTCGTGCTTTGGGAGGCCAAGGCAGGAGGATCACTAGAGGACAGGAGTTTGAGACCGGGCTGGGCAACATAGTGAGACACCATCTCTACAAAAAATAAAAAATAACAATTAGCTAGTTATGGTGACACACACCTGTAATTCTATCTAATTAGGAGGCTGAGGTGGAAGGACTGCTTGGGCCCCAGAGTTTGGGGCTGCAGTGGGCTATGACCACGCCACTGCCCTCCAGCCTGGGTGACAAAGCAAGACCCTGTCTCTATTTTAAAAAAAGAAAGAAAGAAAGAGATTGAATATGTAATTTAACAACTTTCTCAAAAAGAAATCACCAGATAATTTAACTGTATAATTGTAACAAATATTGAAAGTTTTTTTTTTTTTTTTTTTTTTTTTTTTTGAGATGGAGTTTTACTCTTGTCACCCAGGCTGGAGTACAATGGAGCTAATGTGGCTTACTGCAACCTCCACCTCCTGGGTTCAAGCGACTCTCCTGCCTCAGTCTCCTGAGTAGCTGGGATTACAGGCGCCTGCCACCACACCCAGCTAACTTTTGTATTTTTAGTATAGATGGGGTTTCACTATGTGGGCGAGGCTGGTCTGGAACTCCGGATGTCAGGTGATCCACCTGCGTGGGCCTCCCAAAATGCTGGGATTACAGGCATGACCCACCTTGTCCAGCCATTATCAAAAGTTTTAACACCAATTCTACATAACCTTTTTGAGAAAATAGAAGAAGAGGGAATATTTCTCAATTTCTTTTATGAAGTTGACATTACCGTGATACTTAAATCAGACAAGACAATGTAAAAGGAAGAATCTATAGACCAACATCTCTCATGAATATGGACACAAAATTTCTCAACAAAATATTAGCAAATAAAATTCATCAATATATAAAAAAGAATTGTATTAGGTGAGTGCATTGTTGGAATTTACCATTTGATATTGAAATACATTCTTAAATATATGTGGTTATGTCATACGTCACTTTAATAGGCATTTCTTGCTTTTTTTGCTAATGACTTATAACTTGCTATTTATTTTAGAATATGAAAATAACATTAATCAACAAGCAAATTCAAGCAATTTTCTTATTTGAGTTCAAAATGAGTAGTACATCACCATCAACAATGCATCTGGCCCAGGAACTGCTAATGAACCTATAGTACAGTGGTGGTTCAAGAAGTTTTGCAAAGGAGACAAGAGCCTTAAAGATGAGGAGCATATTGCCTAGCAGTTTGAAGTTAACAATGACCAATTGAGAAGCTGATCCTCTTACAAATACATGAGAAGTTGCCAAAGAACTGAACATTGACCATTCTACAGTCTATTGGCATTTGCAGCAAATCAGAAAGGTGAAAGGCTCGATAAGTGTGTATCTCATGAGCTGAGTGAAAATAAAAAATATCATCGTTTTGGAGTGTCATCTTCTCTTATTTTATGCAACAATAACAAACTGTTTTTCAATTGGATTGTGATGTACAATGAAAGTGGATTTTCTATGACAACCTGAGATGACCAGCCCAGTGGCTGGACTGAGAAGAAGCTCCAAAGCATTTCCCCAAGCCAAACTTGTCCTGAAAACAGGTCATGGTCACTGTTTTGTGGTCGGCTGCAGGTCTTATCCACTACAGCTTTCTGAATCCTGGCAAAACCATTACATCTAAGAATGCTCAGCAAATCAATGGGATGCACTGAAAACTGCAAAGCCTGCAGCTGGCATTAGTTAACAGAGAGGGCCCAATTCTTCTCCATAATAATGCCTGACCACAGTTTGCACAACCAATGCTTCAAAAGTTGAACTAACTGGGCTATGAAGTTTTGCCTCATCTACCAAATTCTCCTGACCTCTCACCAACCGACTCTCACTTCTTCAAGCAACTCGACAACTTTTTTTGATAAAATGCTTCCACAACCAGCAGGATGCAGAAAATGCTTTCCAAAAGTTTGTGGATCCCAAAGCTTGGATTTTTATGCTTCAGGAATAAACAAACTTATTTTTTGTTGGCAAAAATATGTTGGTTGTAATGGTTCTTATTTTGATTAATAAAGATGTGTTCAAGCCTAGTTACAATGATTTAAAATTCATGATCCAAAATGTCAAGTACTTTTGCACCAACCTAATACACAGTGACCTGGTGAGGCATATTCTAGGGATGCAAAGCCAGTTTAATATTCAAATATCAATCAATACAATTCACCATACCAACAGGCTAAAAAAAAAAAAAGAAAAATCACATGATAATATCAATCAAAGCAAACATAAAAAAAATTTGACAAAATTCAGCACCCATTTATGACTAAAAACTCTCAGACAACTAGGAACAGAGGTGAACTTTCTCAACTTGATAAAGATCTTTTACAAAAAAAAATCCTATAATTAACATTATACTTAATGGTAAAAGACTAAATGCTTTCTCCCTAAGATCAGCCAATAAGGCAAGGAGATAAGAATACAATACTATCTAGAGTGGCTAAAAAAAATGAACTGGTTAGGTGTAGATAATAGAACATGTACAGGACTTGTGTGATGAAAACTGCAAAATGCTGATAAGAAACTTAAGAGAACTGGAGAGAGAGATTGTTATGTTCATGGATTCCAAGTCTTAACAAAGAGGTTAGTTCTCCCCAAATTGACATACAAGTTTAATTTGATTCTGACCAAAACCCAACAAGATTTATTATAGGTATAGATAAAATTATTCCAAACGTATTTGGAAATGCAATGGAATTAGAATAACTGAAACCATTTTGGAAAAATATATAGGAGCAGGAATTTTGATTTAAAAACTGATTTGTAACTGGTATAATATACTAACATTAGACATAATATATGTAAAATGAATTAGTACTAATAAAAATGGTAGATTACTATTTGAGTCTAATCAAGACTATATAAGAGTATTGGCAGAGAGACAGACACATCAATCAATGGAACAGAACAGGGAATCTAGAAAGAGACTCATACATACATGCCCAACTAATAACTGATTTTTGACAAAGATATAAAACCTTTTTTTTTTTTTTTGATATGGAGTCTTTCTCTGTCACTCAGGCTAGAGTGCAGCGGCACAATTTCAGTTCACTGCAACCACCGCTTCCTGGGTTAAAGCAATTCTCCTGCCTCAGTCTCCTGAGTAGCTGGTATTACAGGCATGTACCACCATGCCAGGCTAACTTTTTGTATTTTTAGTAGAGACAGGGTTTTGCCATGTTGGCCAGGCTGGTCTTGAACTCCTGGCTTCAAATGATCCGCCCACCTCGGCCTCCCGACATGCTGGGATTACAGCCATGAGCCACCACCCCTGACCCAAAACCAACTCAATAAAAGAAAGACGGTCTTTTCAGCAAATGGTGCCACAGCAATTGGACACCCACTGGAGGGTGGGGGAGAGGAAGAGGGGGAGAGAGAGAGAGAGACAGAGAGAGAGAGAGAGAGAGAGGAAGAGAGAGAGAGAGAGACAAAAAGAGAGAGGAGGGGAGTGAAGGGTAAGAGAGGAAAAATCTTGATCTATGTATCACTTCTTACATACCAACTAACTCAAAATGAATCACAGGCCTAAATGTAAAACATGAAACTATAAAACATTTAGAAAATAATAAAACAAGATCTTTGGGACCTGGGACTAGGCAAAGAGTTACTGGAATTCATACCAAAATCACTATTGATATGTTGGTTAATCAAAATGAAACACTTTTGCTCCATAAAATATTCTGAAGGAAACCAGATTATGGCTCTGCAAAATATGCCTCTGTGACATCAATATTCTTGAGCTAACGGCAATCATGAAACAGCCAACAAAGGAATAGCTCTGTCTATTCTCCCCCTTTTCCATGTAAAAAGAAGATATAAATTCTTTCTGGAGACAACTTTTATCAGCTCAGAGATGGCACCAGAAGAATCTACAAACAAACCTTACTCCATTAGTTTTTTTTTTTTTTTCCCCATATATTTACCTTCCCACAGCTTCCTGTCTCTGGAAGCCTAAAACTGCTTTTCTTTGTCATATCACTTCTCTAAAACGTATTGTTGTTTGTTGAAGATGGTATATAAGCCAGAGTTCCACGCCACTCTCTTGTGTTACCTTTCACTGAAGTTTCTCTTGAGTGACAGACACTGTGCATCTTAATAAACTTGATGGTTTTTCTCTTGTTAATCTTTTGCTACTGAAGTCTGTTTGAACTACGAATTTATTACAGTTGAGGAGAAAATATACTTCCTCCCCACAATTCCATTAAGAGAATGAAAAGACAAGCTACAAATTAGAAGAAAGTATTTTCAAACCATATATCTGGAAAAAGACCAATATCCAGAAAATATAAAGACATCTTACAACTCAATAGTAAGAAAATCAAACAGTCTAAATGGCAAATGGGCAAAACATATAAGAGACATTCTAACCAAGAGGCTATCTGAGTGGCAAACAAGCACTTCAGGGAAATGCAAATTAAAACCACAATGAGATCTCACCACATACCTGTTAGAAGGTCTAACACAAACAAACAAACAAAAAAGTAGGGGCAATACTAAATGTAGGTGAGGATACTGGATCACTCATATATTGCTAACAGAAGTGTAAAGTGATACAGCCACTCTGGGGATTGTTTGACAAATTATTTAAGAAACTACACAAACACGATATTGTCCAGCAATTTGACTCATGGGAATTTATCCTCCTAAAATAAAAATTTCTATAAAACTGGAAAAAATCTTTATGTACCTCAATTGATGAGTGGTTAAAATGTAGTATATACATACCTTGGAATACTGCTCAGCAATAAGAAACACACTATTGATAAACTCAGCAACTCAGTTGATTTCAAGAGAATTATGCTGAGCAAAAAAGGCCAATCCCCAAAGATAACATTCTGTGATTACATTTCCATATTTTTGAAATGACAAAATTATAGAAATGGAAAGCGGGTAAGAGGTTAAGGAATGAATGCAGGGACAAGAATGAGTAGGTGTGTCTAATAGTAACGGAAATATTCAGTATCTTGACTGTATCAATGTTAACATCTGTGGTATAATATTGTTTTCAATTGTATTGTTTTGTACAACTGTTTCATTGTTTTCCAATTGTACTACAGTTTCCAAGATGTTAGCACTGGGGAAACCGGATAAAGACTAATGCTATCTTTGTTTTATTTCTTACAACTACATAAGTCTACAGTTATCCCAAAATGAACAGTTTATTTTTTATAAAGTAACAAATACACGAAGGTAACTGCTCTTACTGGTTATTTGTGCCCACCCTGTGTTGCTGTAAAGAAAAACTCTAATGGAAAAATCTGAAGATACTCCTTGGTTTATTTGAACTTGAAATTCCAGAGCTGATAGTCAATAAACAATGATTTAATCAGCTGGGAAAATTAACTTAGGGGAATGTTCTAAATCTGGAGACAGCAAGCTTTTCTATGAAGGGCTAGAAAATAAATGTTTTATATGCTGCATGTCATATGGTCTCTGTCCCAACTGCTTAATTCTGCTGTTACAGCATAAAAACAGCCATAGACAATACATAAATCAAAGAGTGTGACAGTGTTCCAATAAAACTTTATTTATGGACAACAACATTTTAGTTTTATCAATTTTCACATCATAAAGTATGACTTTCTAAACATTTTTCTAACATGTATCATTGTAAAAACTATTCTTAACGTGTAGATTGTACAAAAACAGACCTTGAATTTGGCCCATGGGCCATAGTTTGTGGAAGGCTGAGATAAATTGCCATTTTTTTGGACTCTTCTATGGTCTCACGATTCAGTTTTACTTACTTTCTCTTTTCTTCTTGACTATCTACATTTCCATAGCTGCTAACGGCTCCCATTTAGGAATTCTCCCTCAATGTTCTTCCATCTGTGTTTTTCTTTATCATGTTGTTAAAAGATAAAACAGAATTTGTACTGTGAAAATGTAGAGCTTTGACTAAAGTAGAAAATTGGATAAAGTTATGTCTTTGAAATCACATTTGCTTCAATTTCTTCAAATTTTAGGAAAAAATAATGCTTCCTTTTTATAAGGCCTCTTTGATGGTTCATGCCTTGAGAATCAATAAAGGAGAAAATTTCATGAGGCAAACTAGTTGAAAATTTCAGATTTATTTAGACCAGAAGCTGAGGGAAAAAAAACAGATGAATAAAAAAGGCTACAAGGGGGTGTGGTGGCTCATACCTGTAATCCCAGCACTTTGGGAGGCCGAGGCAGGCGGCTCACTTGAGGTCAGGAGTTCAAGACCAGCCCGGCCAACATGGTGAAACCTTGTCTCTCCTACAAATACAAAAATTAGCTGGGCACGGTGGTAGGCACCTGTAATTCCAGTTACTCAGGAGACTGAGGTGGGAGAATTGCTTGAGCCAAGGAGGTAGAGGTTAAAGTGAGCCAAGATCGTGCCACCACACTCCAGCCTGGGCAACACGAAAAAAAAAAAAAAAAAAACGCTATAAGAAACAATGTGGTGTGGTATGTTGCGATTGTAGGTGGCACTTGATAGTGATGGAAGAAGGAGCAGAGATGGCATGAAAAGCAGGAGGATAAAGCAGTTGATGACAATAATACGGATATTAAAATTAAATCAGAAAGAAAGAAAACTATGTCAATCACAAAGAGACACTGAAAAGCAAGGGCTAAATGAAGGTAACAATAGTAGTAATAATGTATATTTTGAAGTCACAATATCCCATTGGGGTCATATGAATAAAATGGTAGACTTCTAATGAGATTCTTATTTTTAATTAAAAATAAAATTTGCCACAATTATGTTTAATCAAAGACATTTTATGAGGCTTTTTAAAAGTAACATAAATGAAGAATATTCCAAAGTCCTCAGACAATGTTGTCTGGATTTTCTTTAGAAAATTATAATGTTCAGAGAACAAGGCCTTTTTAAAAAAAAAATTAAATGACTCCAAATAATTAATGTAGAAAACTAAACTGCATTATTTTTACCCTTATGGTCAATTAAACCTCAAAATCCATTAAAAACTCATGACCATTATTGTTGTATCAAATGGGAAATGCCAAAAATAACTTAATGAAATGAGGAATTTTATTTAATTTCTGGGATACATATGCAAGATGTACAGGTTTGTTACACAGGTAAACATGTGCCATGGTGGTTTGTTGCACCTATCAACACATCACCTAGGTATTAAGCCCCATGTGTATTAGCTATTTATCCTGATGTTCTCCTTTACCTGCCACCCTTGACTGGCCCCACTGTGTGTTGTTCTCCTCCCTGTGTCCATGTGTTATCATTGTTCAGCTCCCACTTATAAGTGAGAATATGCAGTGTTTGGTTTTCTGTTCCTGCATTAGTTTGCTGAGGATAACGGCTTCCAGCTTTATCCATGTCCCTGCAAAGGACATGATCTCATTCCCTTTTATGGCTGCATAGTAGAAAAAGGAATTTTAAATAAACATAAGTTCTTAAAATATCAACCAGAAAGTAAAATGAGGTTTGATCATTACTGATATGAGTTAATATATATTAACACACTTAAAAGTTATAGTTCAGACATTTTAGTGAACAAACACAAATAGAAAAATAATAATGAATTAATGCCATCCTAGAAAGGTAGAGTGAATCCTGTCTACAGCCCAGTATGGTGTCTTTGAGTGCACAAATGGAGCTGCACCTCAGGTTTCTGTTTACTACATCTCACCAGCACTCTTACTCTTTCTGTTCTCAGTTATAGATAGTATATTATGCTTTTGAAAAGTCACGTATAACCTCACTTTACCCTCAAGTATGTACTTTCAATTTTATAATAATTTTGACTTCAGTTGAAATAATTTTGACTTCAGACTTTAATCTCCCCACTAACTTGAGGTTATGCTCATGTAGTGATATCCTCCAGGCCTGAATGTCTTCTACAGGTGTGATGACAGATTCTTCTTCAAAAGCATGTGGTTGAACCAAGAACAGGCTAAGAATTAGCAAAACACATGGATTATTCATACATTGCCTTCTGTAGTCAATTGTGTTAGATTTGTTCCAGATCCATAATGAAATATTCCAGCGTATTCCCATGTTAATGGCCATTGGACTGAATACATCAGTTTTTAAGCCTCCCTTATCTCCAGGAGAACCAAATGGAAATCTCATAAGATTTATACTTGCAATCATCTCATGGGCTACAGAAAGAGTTTACTGTCCATGTTCTGCATATAAACTTTTCTAGATTACCATACTAATATGGGTGAAAACACTGATTTTTGTTTTATCTATGACTTCATTTTTAGAGTAATGCAAGGATAATTTTATTCATATTATGTTCATGAATTAATAACTTCTTTATTTTACAAAATACCTATGTAACTAAAAAGAAAATGAAGAATGTATGTGATTTGTACATAAATTAATTCAGTAAAGTTGCAGGATACAAAATCAACACACAAAAACCAGGAGCATTTCTATATGCCAACAGTAACAATCTGAAATGAAATTTAAAAAATTCAATTTACAATAGCCACATACAAAATTAAATATGTGGAAATTAACCAAAGAAATACCTAGAAATTAACTTAATCAAAGACTATTTAAAAATTTTTTTAATTGTTTAAAAAACGTATGTTTTTAATATATAAAAATATATAATATGTATTATTTTATTTAAATATACATGTAATATATATTTAGAAAGCACTGCACATTTGGAGTTATGAAACAGAAAACATTATCCTAATTTTAGCTTTCTAGGTAAATTTAGTTTTCTAAGTGTCATGATTATAAGCTGTGGTTTTACACTTTGATTGAACACAGTGTCCCAACTCCTTAATGGAGCAAGATAGTCTTTCATAGAAAAGAATGTGCTCCTTTAAAATGCTGTAATATTCAACGTCTGTGTAGCCTACTGCCCAAAGTAGAAGGTCCATACAATCTTTCAAAAATAGAATTTTTGTTAATTTACCCCTACACTACATTGTCTTCGTCTTTCATATTCTTTATTATATTACATGTTATATTTATTTTTTATTTATATTTTGAGTTTCATTATCTTCATTTATACTTCTTTCTTTGTCACTGTTAGGATTTCAACTTTCTCCTATCTGTCAAGGTTTGTGCCAATTCCTCATTTACTCAATTTAATTTTCTGTGGCCCAGAAAAAAACGTACAGATAACCCAACTATAGAATAGTGTCAAGAGGGCTTTCAATCCTTTAATATTTAATAAATAAAGAATACTGCCTATGTGTAAAGTGCTACACAAGAAATAGTTCCATGTCTTCATAAAGCTTTAAATATTGTAAAAATAATAAAACATGTGAAAAAGTTCTTTAACATAAGGCTTAATGTTTTTCCTCTGATGGCTTATGTTAAGTCACGTGTACTTTAAAAAATGAAAAGTACTGTTCATAATTGAGAGCAATCGTAAAAAGAAGGTTGAGTGAGAAGGGGTGAAAACAAAATCTGAAGGAGTTTCATGTACACCTAGACACTGGTGGTTAAAAATGAAGAACACTCTTGTAAAATACTTTAAAATTTATTCTGTTCTTTAGGCATTACAAAAATCACATACTTGATGGAATATGAATTTCAAGGCTTTGTCTGACATTCCAATGATGTAATATCTAGAAGGCTTAGAAAAAAATAAGCAGTCACTGTCGTGTCTATTTTGGACCTTAGGGAGTAACATATCCCACTTTGGGCAGAAGACAGAAAAAAGAAAATACATAGCCAGGTGTAATGTATATACATCGATACATTTATTATTATTTGCATATTTTGACAGAATAATTAAAGTATGCTATCAGGTACATTATGTGTCTTCACCATATTTTCAACATAGTTTTGAAATGTATTTCTAATGAACAAATCCCAGCACTACTTGGTCAAATCTGTGTTTCCTTGTTACTTGACAATGGATCCAGGCATAGTGATACAGCCTTGTAGTCCCAGCTAGGAGGCTGAGGTGGGAGGATCACTTGAACCCACGAGTTTGAAAAAAGACTGGGTGATATAGTAATATCCATGTCTCAAACAATGTTTTTAAAGAAAACTGAAAATGGAAAGTGATATGAAAAGAGAATTTATGTACACAAATATATTTGTGCATGTCTATATGTATATATGTGTGTATGTATAAACAATTACAACATTTTATATTAGGCTTTCAATTTAAAAAGAATAATATATTCCTATTTGTTATTTAAAGATAGAAAAGAAAACTAGATTTGCAAAGCTAAAAGTACTATCTAGATATCCTGAGTGTGTACTTTGTTGTTGTTGTTTTTTTAAATCCAACAACTTGAAATCAAACTTGTATTTGAAAACAATTTTGTCTATAGCAGAGTTGGGGTCAGAATTGACTTCTGAATTTCATTTGCATTATTCACTTTACAGACAATGCGTTAGTGATCATTGTGTTTAACTACAGATATGTGAATTTGATGATAATGATAATTCACTAAAGATAAATTTCTAGGATGTGGAGAATGGAACTATTTAAGTATTTAGTCTGAGATTCTGAAATGATAACATGTGCATGTGTGTATACAAAGATTTCTTACATATGTTGAGCAAGCATAATTAATATGCTCATTTCAAAATGTTTATTGCTCAGATTATACTCCAAAATGCCTTTCTCCATGTACATAATCCCAAGCATCTAATTTTACATTTATAAAATCTGGTTGTGATGTATCAGAATTTGTTTTAGAAATATCCCCTCCTACTCCCTTCACTATCATTTGTCCAAATTATTACTGAAATTTCTTTTTTCAATAGAAGTGATATATTGTAAAAAGTGTTTTATTCTACAGTTTCAGATATTCATGCTTGTTAGTAATAAGTGAAAAATAAGTACCAACTTAATTCAGGAAAATGCTTCTTTAAAGCTTTTGGTAAAATCCAGCATCCTCTCATGATAAAAACCCTCAGGAAACTAGGCATTGAAGGAATATACCTCAAAATAATAAAGGGTATCTATGACAAATTCACAACTGAGATCATACTGAATGGGTAAAAACTGGAAGAATTCCCTTTGAGAACTAGATTAAAACAAGGATGTCCACTCTCATCACTCTTATTCAACGTTAGTCAAAGCAATCAAACAAGAGAAAGAAATAAAAGGCAGCCAAAATAGGAAAAGAAGAAGTCAAGCTATCTTTCTTCATATATGATATGATTCTTTAACTATTAGAATCATAATTACTATAAGTATGATTGTAATAGAGATTACTGTAATAGTCATAATCATTTCCATCATAACTAGTAGAAAACCATGGAGGCCACCAAAAGACTCCTGGAACTAATAAATAACTTCAGTAAAGTTTCAGTATACAAAATAAATGTACAAAAACCAGTAGCATTTCTATACATCAATAAAGCTCAAGTTGAGAGCCAAATTAAAAATAAAATCCCATTTACAATAGCCACACAAAAAATAAAATATTTCAGAATACATCTAACCCAAGAAGTAAAAGACCTCTACAAAGAGAACTACAAAACACTGCTAAAAGACCAAGACATGGAAAAACATTCCAAGCTCATGGACTGAAAGATTCAGTATCATTACAATGGCCAGGCTGCCCAAAGCAATCTATAGATTCAGCACTATTCCTATTAAACTGCCAATGTCATTTTTCACAGAATTAGAAAAAGCTATTCTAAAATTCATATGGAGCCATAAAAGAGCCTAAGTAGGCAAAGCAATCCTAAGCAAAATAAACAAATCTGGAGACATCACAACGACCTGACTTTCTATTGTAATGCTATAGTAATCAAACAACATGGTCCTAGTAGAAAAACAGACCCACAGATCAATGGAACAGAATCAAGAATGCTGAAATAAAGATGCACACTTACAGCCTATGTGATCTTCTACAAAATTGATTTAAAAAATAAGCAATGGAGAAAGGACTCCCTATTCATGATGCTGGCTAACCATATGCAGCAGAATGAAAATGGACTGCTACCTTTCACCATATACAAAAATAAACTCAAGATGACATAAAAATGTAAATGTTAAGAACTAAAACTAAAAGAATGCTAGAAGAAAACCCAGGTGATACCATTTGAATATTGGCCTCAGGAAAACAATTTATGACTAAGTTCTCGGAAGCAATCAATCACAACAAAAACAAAAATTGACAAAGTGGGACCTAAAGAGCTTCTGCGCAGCAAAAGAAAATGATCAACAGAGGAAACAGACAACCTATAGAATGGGAGAAAATATTCAAAAATTATGCATCAAACAAAAGTCTAATACCCAGGATCTATTTGGAACTTATACAATTGAAAAATCGAAATAGGAGAGAGATCCAAGATGGCCGATTAACAACAGCTCAGGATTGTAGCTCCCAGTGAAAGCGCAGAGAGCGAGTGGACGCCGCGCTTTCAGACGAATTTTTGTTGCCCACAGACTAGGAGATTCCCGGCGGAGGAGCCACAC
>CAUYLG010043804.1:0-35353 GCA_963573385.1 Cacajao melanocephalus
GTAGTCCTAGCTACTCAGGAGGGTGAGGTGGATCCCAGCAGTCTGAGGCTACAGGGAGCTATTCACTACAGCCTGGGCGACAGAGTGAGACCCTGTCTCTTTAAAAAAAGAAAAAAAAGAAGGAAAAGAAAAATCATAAATTTGTAAAGGAGAGCTTTATTTCTTTTAAAGAGTTACAGCTGGCTGGGCACTGTGGCTCACACCTTCAGTCCCAGCAGTTTGAGAGGTCGAGGTGGGTGGATCGCTTGAGCTCCAGAGCTAGAGACCAGCCTGGCGATACTGATGCAGAACTTTGCTCCTTAGGTCAGCTAAAACCGGGTTTTTGTCACATGATCAGGAAAAGTTAGGCAGGCAGACCCATTGAAGGGTGAGGGGAATGGACTTTATTGGGTGAAAAAGGAAAAGAAGAAGAAAAAAAAACCTCTCAGCAAAGCAAGAGGGGTTCCTGCCTGCCAACAGGCCCCCACCCCACAGATTGATTCCAGGCCACACACAGGAACTGAAGAGGCCAGGCTCCTCCCCCACCGCTGCATAAGAACTTCTGGTGGCTCCACGTGGGAGATTCTCCAGGGACCCTCCCCTTTATCTGCCTCCTGTGTGTATCATTATCTATTTTATTTTATACATTTAACCCACTATTCTGCTGGGTGTGGTGACCTGCACCAGCTACTCAGGAAGCTGAGGCAGCAGGATGTCTTGAACCCAGGAGGTGGAGGCTGCAGTGAGCTATGATCATAACAATGCACTCCACCCTGGTCAACACAGCAAAACCTTGTCTCAAAAAAAACAAAACAAAACAAACAAAACCCCACCATTATTCTGAGAAGTTCAGCAGCTTTCACCAATTGCCAAAGGTGTCTGTTTTAGGTTAGTTTCCTTCAGAAGCAGGTCTGGAGACAAAGATTTGAAGCAAAGAGGTTATTAGAGAGCAGATCCCTGGCATCACTGACAGAGTCAAGTAGACAGGAAAAGGCAGAAGCCAGCACCGGGTGCATCAGTGATCGATGAACTCAATGAACTTCTGGGCTCAATCCCACTGAGACCTTCAAGAGGCTACTGTATAGAGCATGCCTCCGAGTCAGCCTACCCTTGAGGAAGCTGGGCTATTTCTCCACCAAATCCCGTCTGACTCGAGGGCTGCCCTCAGGGCACGGACATTTCTAGCCTGCCCTTCCCATGGGTGGTGCTTCTGTGGCCAGGGTAAGTCCTCAACAGTGTCAGGGGCTTATAGGCGAGCCATCTGAATGGCAACCCTAGAGGACACGTGGGTAGAGCACAAAGCTTGGCTCCAAGGCCTGCAGCACTAAAAGGTTAGGAACGCCCCAGAGCTGCCGCTTTTAGGATGGATCCACTCAGCTCCCTGGTTCCCACTCCCTGACATCTGCTTTCTCTCTCCTGCTGTGTCTCCAGTGGATTCACAAAACAACTGCCTTTCTCCCTTTCCACCTCAGTTCATTACCAAGAACAACCCTGGGCTTTCCCACCTTAATCAGGCTGCTCCTGGCCTCTGTCCACAGCCTTCCTGATGTCTGGTTCATGTGTGCCCTTGCCACCCTTAACCTCCACCAGCAGGGGGTGTCAGCTTTCTTTCAGGGAAGAACACAGACTCCTTATGAGAGGCTATGGTGAAATAATTTTGTAAACTAAAAATAAAATCCTAAGCCTCCCAATTGACTGAATGGACCCCCTCTTGGCCAAGGGGACCCAGAGAAACCTTAAAGACTGAATTCCCAGCCAGGAGGGGACAGGAGGTCAGACACGCCTCATCATACCTTCTATCCTTTGTGGTTTAGACAACCACTGACCAGCATTAATAAACCAAGGATCATAAGACTGATGAAACAAAGTTTTTGAGCCAATAAAATACCAAACTATAAACAAGATCTAAGGCCGTGGCAGGTCAGGGTTAAGTCACACACCCCTGCACTTAAAGAAAAAACTCTGTTCTGCCACAGCGTTTTAATTTTTCTCTAGCAGCCAAACAAACACTGGCCTTGAGATAAGCAAGACTAAAACAATTTGCAGAACATCCATCAGCCAAAACTACAGCTTGGGTTGAACACCAGACTGATTTCAGTAACCTTCTCTGATAAGAAGACTATTGGCCATGGACTGGTTCTGGCTGGTTTACAGATGCTGCATACTTGAGTTCTGTTGTGTCCTGAGAAGACCTTTTGATGTATAAGACCCAATTGTAATACATTTAAATGCTAAGTCTCCACCCTAAGGTGCACATGGGTCATATGCAACATACTATTTTATTCAGTATACCTGCTTCAGGACTACTTCATGAATATTCATAGCTCTTTCTATAATCTGTTAAATATGTATACTTGGCCAACCCCGTCAGCTTAAATTCCTGTCTTATCCCTCTCCCTCCCTCATAGTTCCTTCTCTGGGCTCTGCCAGAGGCTATACTGCCCACTAGTCAGAATGGTACATTGTAGGCTGCAAGATTTTATTTTTATTTTATTTTTAAATTTATTTTTGAGACACGGTCTCACTCTGTCACCCAGGCTGGAGTGCAGTGATGCAATCACAGCTCACTGCAGCCTCGACCTCCCAGGCGCAGGTGATTCTCCAACTTCAGTCTTCCAAGTAGCTGGGACTACATCCGTGCCTCAGGAAGCCCAGCGAACTTTCATAATTTTTGTGGAGACAGGGTTTCATCACATTGTTAGATGCAGGGGGTAGATAAGCGGGAGGGTCCCCGGAGAATCTCCGACCTGTCTGTGCACTTGGGAGAAGGAGGTGGAGCCACGGCAAGTTCACGTCCTGTGCAGTGGGGGAGGAGCCTGGCCGCTTCAGTTTTGTGTATGGCCGGGAATCAATCTGTGGGCGGGGCTGTTGGCAGGAACTCCTCTTGCTTTGCTGAGAGGTTTTTTTTTCTTCTTTTCCTTTTTCACCCAATAAATTCTGTTCCCCTCACCTTCAGTGTGTCTGCGTTCCTAGCTTTTCCTGGTCGTGTGACAAGAACCTGGCTTTAGCTAAACTAAGGAACAAAGTTCTGTATCAATAAGATTCAAAAGACATCATTCTATTGAAATATGATTCTAGGCACAGACCAGTTGGGGGTCTCTGAGCCCCAGATCCCACAGCTCTGCTGAGATGCCTGCCCACAGGCTCAGGGAGCATGTCTAGGAGTCCACGGAGGTAAGCGGAGGCAGGAAGAGGAGACCAGATTTCAGCCAGAGGCCGCCAGTGGTGAGCCTAGAGAAACTCTTTATCAAAGCCTAGAAAAGCCAAAGGTGGGCCCGAGAGGGAAGAAAGAGACAAAGAGATGGGAAGAAGATGGCAGTAGGACACTTGGAGTGGGAGGAAACAAGAGTAAGAGCGCGTGGAGAGGGAGCAGCAGTGCTCTGGGAAGGAAGAGTTGAAGGGGTGGGGCGCGTCTGGAAGCCTCTGTGATTACTTGGGGAAGGCTGGTTTTCTAGTGCCTTAGGCTGGGCCCATGCCAGTTACCTTCCTACCCAGCTACTTTCCTAGCTGTGCTGCCCACGGAGCTCCTTCTGCCAGTCCCCAGCTCCTGCCCTTCTCCCTTGTATGCTTGGAGTGTGTGGAATGCTGCTCACCACTCTAGGGCAGCTGGAGACTCAGATAGCTCCCTCCCTGGAATGTAGGGAATCTGGTGTGCTGGAAAGAGGGAGAGAGGGAGAGAGAATGCACCTTGCAGCAGCACAGCTGGGTTCCGGCAGGGCTCCATCTCTGAAAGAAAGGGACGAGAGGGTTGGGGAAGGGTTGGCTGCTGGTCTTAGTGAAGGGTCCCTGAGGCTCTAGCGTGTCCTCACATTTGCTTTACCTGCTTCACAGAAGACTCAGCATTTGGGGGAAGTGTTGCCAATGGCACACCCACCTGCCACACTGTGGAGCAGGGCACCTGGGGCAGGACATTCAGTAGTCAGCCTGGGGACCTCCAAAGATGCTATCCCATCCCATAGCCTGTCAGCCTTGGTGGGGACATCATTTTCCTCCTTATCCTTCAATGGGGAGATTCAAGACAACATCCCTGAGCTGTAGGAGGCCCAGCCTCACCTCCCCTCATCTCCCAAGCTCCCCATCAGCGGTATCTGGGGTGTGGAACATAGGGAGGCAAGGAAGATACCTGCCATGTTGGGTGGCCCCAGTTTCTAGCAGCTTGCATTTGCATATCAAAGGTTACTGGCCCTGGTCTAAGAGCCAGGGCTTTCATGCTAGACAAGAGCTGTGAAAAATTTTCCAAGGACCCCTTTTTCCTCTCTATCTGCCTAAAATAATTCTGAATAACTCCTACCTCACTGTTGCCCAGGCTGGAATGCAGTGTGGCGTGATCTTGGCTCACTGCAACCTCCGCCTCCTGGGTTCAAGCAATTCTCCTGCCTTAGCCTCCCGAATAGCTGGGACTACAGGCGCCTGCCACCACACCAGGTGAGTTTTTTTGTAGTTTAGTAGAGAGAGGTCTCACCATGTTGGCCAGGCTGGTCTTGAACTCCTGAGTTCAAACCATCCACCTGCCTCAGCCTCCGAAAGTGCTGGGATTACAGGGATGAGCTGCTGTGCCTGGCCTTTCATAGGAGATTGATGGCTGATTTTACTCACCAACCTGGCAATCATGAACCAGCCATCCAAAATAATCTTGTTGATCTAACTCAACCCAATATATCAAACTGCTCTTGGATTGTATGGAATGCTACACACTTACAATTAAAGATATTTAGAGCTGGGCGTGGTGGGTCACATATGTAATACTAGTACTTTGGGAGGCCGAGGAGGGAGAATAGTTTGAACCCAGGAGTTCCAGACCAGCCTGGGCAACATAGTGAGAATACATTTCTATTAAAAAAAAAAAAAAGCTGGGTATGGTGGCTCATGCCAGTAATCCCAGCACTTTGAGAGGCTGAGGCAGGTGGATCACCTGAGGTCAGGTGTTCGAGCCCAGCCTGGCCAACATGGTGAAATCCTGACTCCAATGTTTTGTATTTTTTGTTAAAAATACAAAAAATTAGCCAAACGTGGTGGGGTGTGCCTGTAATCCCAGCTACCAGGGATGCTGAGAAAAGAAAATTGCTTGAACTCAGGAGGCAAAGGTGAGCTGATATAGCGCCACTTTACTCCAGGCTGGGCGACAGAGCAAGACTCTGTCTCAAAAAAAAAAAAAAAGTAAAATTTCCACTTCAATTCAGAGATTTTAAGCAACATAGATTTGATTTTGTGGCAGTGATCACTACTGTCCAATAGTTTCTCAAACCCAGGAGGCAGAGGTTGCAGTGAGTCGAGATAGCTCCACTGCATTCCAGCCTGGATGACAGAGCGAGACTCCGTCTCAAAAGAAAAAAAGTTACTTACTCATTTGTTCTGCAGAATCCATTTGTTGCTGTGTTCATGGTAAAGGAAGCATCAAGATGGCAAAGCTCTTTGATGAAAAGCCAGGTGTGTGCAGGTGTGCATACACACACACACACACACACACACACACGGCTGAGAAAGTTCTGGAAGTAGGAGAAAATATCCTTAAGGCGTATAGGCTAAACTTATATAAATATTGTTAGTGTTTACCAAAACAGGGATAATCTAGTAAAATCTGAGAGACAAAGAGAGAAGAGAGAACTGATAAGTACAAAATTGTTAAGAATATATATTGGCTGGGTGCAGTGGCTCATGCCTGTAGTATTGGCACTTTGGGAGGCTGAGGCAGGCAGATTGCTTGAGCTCAGGAGTTCGAGACCAGCCTGGGCAACCCTTTCTGTACTGAAAATACCAAAAAAAAAAAAAAAAAAAAAAAAAAGCTGGGCATGCTGGAGCATGGCTATGGTCCCAGTTACTCTGGAGGCTGGCTTGAGTCCAGAGGGTGGGAGGTGTGGGGGTCGGGGGACAGAGGTTGCAGTGAGCCTGGATGGACCATGTCTCAAAAAAAAAAAAAAAGTATCAAAAGATCTAGGCATTTGTTTCTCCAGGTCCTGCCCTCCCTCATCTCCAACCTTTATGAAATCACCAAATGGAGAGACATCACAGCAAGGCCCCAGCAAGGAAATGACCGGAATGTAGGTGGATAAGGGACTGGAATACTGCAGCACAACTCAACACTAGCCACAGGTTTCCAGGGACAGTCCCTATGAGATTGCCTTCACTTCCGCTGCCACAAGTGTGGGGGTCCCCAGGCTACTTGCTCCTCTGACCAACTGGCTACAACTCTGGGAGGTTTCCACAACCCCCTCAGGTTTGATAATTTGCTAGAACAACTCACCAAACTCAGGAGAACGTTATACTTGTGATTACAGGTTCGTTACAAAGGATACAAATCAAAAGGACTAGACACATGTAGGGTGAGGTCTGGGCGGGTCTCACATGCAGAGCTTCTGTGTCTGCTCTGTGAATCAGGCTGTGTCACCCTCCTGGCACATGGATGTGTTGTTCACCAACCAGGAAGCTCCACCAAACTTTGGTGTCCAGAGTTTTCTTTCTTTTTTTTTTTTTGAGGCAGAGCCTTGCTCTGTTGCCCAAGCTGGAGTGCAGTGGTGTGATCTCGGCTTGCTGCAACCTCTGAACCTCTGCCTCCCGGGTTCAAGAAATTCTCCTTCCTCAGCCTCCTGAGTAGCTGGGACTACAGGTGTGTGCCACCATGCCCAGCCAATTTTTGTATTTTTAGTAGAGATGGGGTTTCAGCATGTTGGCCAGGATTGTCTCTATCTCTTGACCTCGTGATCGCCTGCCTCGGTCTCCCAAAGTGCTGGGATTATAGGCGTGAGCCACCATGCCTCGCCAGAGTTTTCATTACACAGGCAAAACTGGTTGACTCATTTGCCACCCAATTGAACACAATCTCTAGTCCTCCTACTCTCCATGGAGGTTGCGCTGGCTCTAAGCCCCAACCCTTTTGTCATATGGCTGATCTTTCTGAGGACCAACCTCCCATCCTGTGTTCTCTCTTAGCATAAACCCAGGTGTGTCCAAGGGGCTCATGAATAACAAAGATACTAAATTCCAAAGATTTCATTTCCCTCATAGGAACCAGTGACAGAGGGCAGTCAAATTCTTTATTGTATCACAGAGACACAATAATATAATATGATACAACAGAAGAGAGGCGAGGAATGTTGCCATGCCTTGAGAAGCCTATCACAAGAGCTTTTAGGAATTCACACTTAAATGTTAGTAGGTACATTATGAAAGAAATCAGCCAAGTACAGTCTCTTCTTACTATGGAATCTAGTTACCGCAGGAATTGAAAAATGGATGTAATAAAGCCTAGAATGTAGTAAAGGAATTGGCATTCAAGTAGATGAGAGAGGTTGGGGAGTATGTCAGATGCAAACAGGAAAGAACTGTCCCAGTTTACTTACTGTTTGCAATCTCTGAGGATGGAACAGGATCAAAGATGAAGCCAGGAAGCATATAGTAGTTTTCTTCCTCCCTAATCTCATCCCTTGTTTTCATTTTGCACTTTAAAAAATTTCCACATTTATATTCATATGGAATTGATTTTGAGTATATAGAGAGAATTCTAACCATGATTGTTTTTCAAATGGTTAGCTGGTTGAACCAATACCACTTATCATAATCAAGATAATCATATGGTTTATCTTTTTTGGCCTATAGATATGATGAATTTGAATATATATATATATTTTTTTAAGACAGGGTTTCACCATGTTGGTCAGGCTGGTCTTGAACTCTCGACCTCAGGTGATCCGCCCGCCTTGGCCTCCAAAGTGCTTGGATTACAGGCGTGAGCCACCACTCCCGGCCGATTTTGAATATATTTTAAAATATAAAGCTATCTTTAAAAGTCGAGTGTATTTGAATGTGATAAATTTGAATATATTTTAAAATATAAAGTTATCTTTGTACCCTTAGTCATGGTGCATTATTCTTTTAATACTTTATATTAAATTTTTACTTTCTGGATTAAGACTCTGGAATTCTTAAAGATTCTTTCAGAAATTCTTCCTATATTCAATACGCTACCAGAAAACCTCTTATAACTATCCTTACAGAAGATATTTTTTTCTATGTACTTTGTTCAATATCAAAGGAAATCTCCAAGTTCCAAGTAGATAAGGCTACTAATACCCACAAGTGAATTCTGATGAAATCATTACACAATATAAACAATCACTGTTGCTTATTACGTGCTTACTCTATACTAGGCAGGATTAAGATAAGTATTATTTAAGTTTTAAGATTATTCTTAATTTCTTATCAAAAATATACTGGTTTGCAAAGTGATGAATCAAATAAATCTTAAAACAATATCCCTCTAATAAAGACAATGGTGAATTTCTTATGTCTGTTTTAAAAAACTCTGTATATGATGAAAATTTCAAACATACACAAAACTCTTGAGAAGAATATAAATGAGTCTTACTGCCTCCATCACAAAGCTTTAAAAACTGTCGAAAGTTGACCATACTCAATCTACTGCTACCACTTTTTCAGCTGGAGATCTTTTAAAGCAAATGCTACACATTGTACCATTTCATCTGTAAATTATTTTGCATTATATCCCATTCTTATCGAGTCCCTGCAAGCTGAGAGCAGAGTGCCGAAGCACAATTCACTGTAAGAGATTCTATGAAGGGTTAAAACAAAGAGTCCAAATTCACAGTGCTGCAAATGTCTGTAACTGCATAATCTGCAAAGTATATCCTTTAAGAAATCCTCTGTGCACTTGGTATCCCTTAACTGAGTTTTTCTTTTCTTCTTCAGACCAGATTAACTGATAAGAACTGATGGGCAGGGAGAGAGGAGATGTTTAAGGGTATATATTTTGGCAAAAAATTAAGAGTATAAATTATGCTTGTTTCTGATTAAGAGAGATCCATTAATCAGAAAGTAGACTTAGCATCCTCGTAGAAAAATCACATAAGTATTCATGACACCAAATTGCTGCACAGGCAGGTAGCGTGAGTTCTTGGCAGAATTCTTTCAGCTGAGCTGTTTTCCATTAGAATGGTGCCTGATATGGTTTGGCTGTGTCCCCACCCAAATCTCATCTTGAATTGTAGTTCCCATAATCCCTAAGTGTCATGGGAGGGACCTAGCAGGAGGTAACTGAGTCATGGGGGGTGCGTTTTTCCCATGCTATTCTCATGATAGTGAAAAGTCTCATGGGATCTGATGGTTTCATAAAGGGCAGTTCTCCTGCACATGCTCTTGCCTGCTGCCATGCAGGACATGCCTTTGCTCCTCCTTCATCTTCTGCCATGATTTTGAGGGCCTCTCCAGCCATGTGGAACTGTGAATCCATTAAACTTCTTTTTCTTTATAAATTACTCAGTGTCAGGTATTTCTTCATAGCAGTATAAAAATGGACTGATATGGCTGGGTGCAGTGGCTCATGCTGTAATCCCAGCACTATGGGAGGCAGACTCAGGCAGATCATTTGAGGCCAGGAGTTCAAGATCACCCTGGCCAACATGGTGAAACCTCGTCTATACTAAAAAAAAAAAAAAAAAAAAAATTAACCATGTGTGGTGGGGGGTGCCTATAATCCCAGATACTTGGGAAGCCGAGACAGGAGAATTGCTTGAATCTGGGAGATGAAGGTTGCAGTGAGCCAAGGTTGTGCCACTGCACTCTAGCCTGGGTGACAGAGCAAGACTCTGTCTCAAAAAAAAAAAAAAAAAAAAAGAAAAGAAAGAAAAAAGAAAATAGACTAATACAGTAAGTTGGTACCAGTAAAGTGGGGTGCTGCTATAAAGATATTTTGAAAATATGGAACTGGGTAACAGGCAGGGGTTAGAAGTTTGGAAGGTTCAGGAGGTGACAAAAAAATGTGGGAAAGTTTGGAGCTTCCTAGAGACTTGTTGAATAACTTTGATCAAAATGCTAACAGTGATATGAACAATAATGTCCACGCTGAGGTGGTCCCAGATGGAGATAAGGAACTTGTTGGGAACTGGAATAAAGGTCACTCGTGCTATGCAAAGAGACTTGGCAGCATTTTGCCCCTGTCCTAGAGATCTGTGGAACTTTAAACTTGAGATAAATGATTTAGGGTATCTGGCAGAAGAAATTTCTAAGTGGTAAAGCAGTTCAAGTGGAAGCAGAGCATAAAACTTTGGAAAATTTGTAGTCTGATGATACAATAGAAAAGAAAAATGCATTTTCTAGGGAGAAATTCAAGCCTGCTGCAGAAATTTGCGTAAGAAAAGAGGAGCTAAATGTTAATCACCAAGACAATGGGGAAAATGTCTCCAGGGCATGGTAGAGACCTTCACAGCAGCCCCTTCCATCACAGGCCTGGAGGCCTAGGAGGGAAAAAGGGTTTGTGGGCCAGGCCAGGGACACCCTGCTCTATGCAGCCTGGGGACATGATGCCCTACATCCTAGCTGCTTTAACTCCAGCTGTGGTTAAAAAGGGTCAACCTACAACTCAGGTCATTGCTTCAGAGGGTGCAAGCCCCAAGCCTTGATGACTTGCACATGTTGTTGGGCCTGTGGGTGCACAGAAGTCAAGAACTGCGGTTTGGAAACCTCTGCCTAGGTTTCACAGCATGTATGGAAATACCTAGATGTCCATGCAGAAGTTTGCTGCAGGGGCAGAGCCCTCATGGAGAACCTCTGCTAGGGAAGTATTGAAGGGAAATGTGGGGTCAGAGCACCTACACAGAGTTCCCCATTAAGGTTTTGCTTGGTGGAGCTGTGAGAAGAGGGCCACTGTCTTCCAGACCCCAGAATGGTAGCCCGCCAACAGCTTGTATCATGCACCTGGAGAAGCTGCAGACACTCAACACTTGCCCATGAAAGCAGCTGGAAGGGAGGGCTGTACCTTGCAATGCCATAGGGGCAGAGCTACTCAATGCCATGGGAACCCATCTCTTGCATCAGTGTGACCTAGATGTGAGACATGGAGTCAAAGGGGAGCATTTTGGAACATTAAGGTTTAATTACTGCCCTACTGGATTTCAGACTTGTATGGGGCCTGTAGCCCCTTTGTTTGGGCCAATGTATCCTATTTGGAATGGGTGTATTTACCCAATGCCTGTATCCCCATTGTATCTAGGAAGTAACTAACTTGCTTTTGATTTACAGGCTTATAGGCAGAGGGACTTGCCTCATCTCAGATGACAATTTGGAGTTGGACTTTTGAGTTAATGCTGAAATGAGTTAAGACTTTGGTGGACTGTTGGAAGGGCATAATTGTGTTTTGAATTGTGAGGACATGAGATTTGGGAGGAGCCAGGGGAGGAATGATATGGTCGGGCTGTGTCCCCACCCAAATCTCATCTTGAATTGTAGTTCCCATAATCCCCACATGCCATAGGAGGGACCTCATGGGAGGTAACTAAATCATGATGTGAATAAGTCTCATGAGATCTGATAGTTTTATAGAGGGCAGTTCCCCTGCACATGCTCTTGCCTGCTGCCATGTCAGACATGCTTTTGCTCCTCCTTCACCTTCCACTGTGATTGTGAGGCCTCCCCAGCCATGTGGAACTGTGAGTCCATTAAACCTCTTTTTCTTTTTTTTTTCTTTTATTTTATAAGATGGGGTTTCACCATGATGGCCAGGCTAGTCTTGAACTCCTGACCTCAGGTGATCCACCCACCTTGGCCTCCCAAAGTGCTAGGATTACAGGCGTGAGCCACCACGCCCAGCCTTTTTTTCTTTTTTGATACTGAGTGTCACTCTGCCACCCAGGCTAGAGTGCAGTGGCATGATCTCAGCTTACTGCTACCTCCATCTCCTGGGTTGAAGCGATTTTCCTTCCTCAGCCTCCTGAGTAGCTGGGGTTACAAGTGTGCATTATCACACCTAACTAATTTTTGTATTTTTAGTGGAGATGAGATTTCACCATGTTGGCCAGGCTGGTCTTGAACTCCTGACCTCACGTGATCTGCCCACCTCAGCCTCCCGAAGTGCTGAGATTACAGGCATGAGCCACCACGCCCAGCCCAGAACCTTTTTTTCTTTATAAATTACCCAGTCATGGGTATTTCTTCATAGCAGCATGAAAATGGACTAATACATCTCTTGGAAGTGAATGGCCAGAGTGAAAGAAGCCAGAAAAAAAAATACATACTGTATGATTTCATTTATATAAAACTCTAGAAAATGCAAATTATAGTGACAGAAAGCAGATCAGTGGTTGTTTGAGAATGGGGATGGCAGGAGCAGGAGGGAAGGAAGTACAGACGGCATGAGAAAACTTTTGAGAGGTATGGATGTGTTCACTATCTTGGTTGTGGTGACAGTTTCACAGTATACACATAGGACAAAACTGACCAAAGGGCACAGTTTAAATCTGTGCAATTATGCCTCAGTAATTTTTTTTTTAAGGATAGCCAAGTGGTGGAAAGCCTGCAGATGCTGTTCCAGAGCTGTGGCCATAACTCTGGGCTCAGGTCACAGGTATAACCTGCAATAAGAAGAGACAAGGGTCTGAGGGCTGACATCTATGGGCCACAACTTAAAGAAACCAAAGTTTGGGTGCACCAACCATTACTGGAAAGGGATCCAGAGCCAGTCAGTCCCCAAGAGAGGGTTCTTAGCCATTGTGCAAGAAAGACTTCTGGGCGAGTCCACAGAGTAAAGTGAAAGCAAGTTTAAGAGAGTAAAGGAATAAAAGAGTGGCTACTTCATAGGTGGAGTGGCCCTGAGGGCTGCTGGTTTGCTATCTCTCTCCTTCCTTCCTTTCCTTCCTTTCCCTTCCTTCCTTCCTCCCTCCCTCCCTCCCTCCCTCCCTTCCTTCCTTCCTTCCTTCCTTCCTTCCTTCTTGACAGAGTTTTGCTGTTGTTGCCCAGGCTGGAGTGCAATGGCGCCATCTTGGCTCACTGCAACCTCCACCTCCTGGTTTCAAGCCATTCTCCTACCTCAGCCTCCTGAGTAGCTGGGATTACAGGCATGTGCCACCACATCCGGCTAATTTTGTATTTTTAGCAGAGATGGGGTTTCACCATGTTTGTCAGGCTGGTCTCCAACTCCTGACCTCAAGTGATCTGCCCTCCTTGCCCATCCAAAGTGCTGGGATTACAGGTGTGAGCAACCTGCCGACCAGTTATTTCTTGATCATATGCTAAACAAGGGTGGATTATTCATGAGTTTTCTGGGAAAGGGATGAGGATTTCCTGGAACTGTGGGTTCTTCTACCTTTTAGATCATACAGGGTAACTCTGGGACATTGCCATGGCATTTGTAAACTGTCTTGGTGGTGGTGGGGTGCCTTTTAGCATCCTAATATGTTATAATTAGCATATAATGAGCAGTGAGGATGTTCAAAGATCACTTTCGTCACCATCTTGGTTTGGGCAAACTTCTTTACTGCATCCTATTTTATGAGCAGGGTCTTTGTGGCCTGCATCTTATCTCTAATTCCTATACCATCCTGTGACTAAAAATTCCTAACCTCCTGAAAATGCAGCCCAGCAGGTCTCAGCCTCATTTATCAGCCCCTATTTAAGATGGAGTTAGTCTGGTTCAAACACCTCCAACAAAACCACTGGTTGGGTATAGAGTCCCAACCAGCCAGTTATTGAAACTTTGTCTTTTTGTTACCATAGCCTAGCCTAATCTAACCAATGAAAGGGGGGATCAGGAAGCAAAAGCAATTTTATTTTCACTTCACTGTGTTGCTTTAAACCCACTTTGTGGGATTTCTTCTTCTTTTGCCCCTAGATGGAATTTGGAGCAAGTCCCATGATTTTCTAGTCATGCATAGGTTATCTAAGGTCATTGAGTTACTCCAGTTCCCCAAAGAGTTTAGTAAGCAATTAAAAGGTCCAATCTCATGTAATGATAGAAACTTCAAACTTTATTTAAATTTGAGATTTCTTCCCTTACTTTATGCTATTTACAGACCAGCTGCCCTCAATGAGAATTGAGGTGTTTGGTGACCTCTGATTTCCCACTTTGTGCTTTGTGGCAGAAATTGCGGTTGTGCCCAAATATTCATTCTCCTCTTCTTCCTGATTAGTAGGACTCCCAAATTTTTGCTGGACTTATGGCCATTCCAAAGCAAGACTACATTTTCCAGTACCTCTTGCAGCCAGGTGTGGCTGTGAGACCAACTTCTGGCCAATGCGTGTGAATGAAAATGATGTGAGTAACCTTTTGTTCTGCCCTCAACCAGCAGGGGTGGTATTGGTTTCCCCTTTCCTGCTTTCCCTGGCTGGAACGCTGACCTAGCAGATGTGATGAGCCATTTCAACCCTTCAAGAGAGAGCAGCCCTCAAGGGAATGGCAGAGCAGCAAGACAGAGGAGCTGGGGTCCCCAAAACCACGGAGTCACTATATCCAGCCCGATGTTGGAACTATTAATGAGAAATACATTTTGTCTTTCTTTTTTTCTTTTTTGAGATGGAGTCTCGCTCTGTCGCCCAGGCTGGAGTGCAGTGGCACGATCTCGGCTCACTGCAACCTCCACCTCCTGGGTTCAAGTGATTCTCCTGCCTCAGCCCCCTGAGTAGCTGGGATTACAGGCGTGCACCACCATGCCCAGCTAATTTTTGTATTTTTAGTAGAGATGGGGTTTCACCTTCTTGGCCAGGCTGGTCTTAAACTCCTGACCTCGTGATCCACCTGCCTTGGCCTCTCAAAGTGCTGGGATTACAGGCGTGAGCTGCTGCGCCCAGCCCACTTTGTCTTTTGACACACAGTTTTTCTCCCAACCGCTGAACCTGGATGCTACCTACACAGGTTTATTGTGTATGCATGCTTCTATCCCTCCTCCCTCGTCTTGCTAACGTGGACCCTGGACCTCTCTGAGGTTCCAGTGGTGAGAGGGAGGGGCCCGGAGGTTTTATTCCACTGCAATTACTGTGAGATGTCAGAAGCACTGCCTGGGTCATTAGGCATAGCTGATTCTTCCTTTCATCAGGCACTTCTGTGGATTTCTCTGAGCTAACACATTCCCTTTGCGACGATTTCTCATCACCTAATTCATTGAGGCGGACAAATGCTTTCCCTTAGGCTGGTCAACTATATGTTTTTCTGCAGCTTCTAAGAGTCTGGCAATTCATCCCTCTATTAGGATCACCAAACCCCTTCAGGTGACCCTTTAGACAGAATCTAATGTCATCCGCTGCCATCTCTCTCTTCTGCTGGCCCCACCTGTGGTCCACGGGAAACGTGAATCCAGTGCCCCCGGCAACCGCTGAAGGCTGGCAGCCCTGAAACCCAGCTACCTCCCTTGTTCCACCATCAGGACAGGTAGCCAGACTCCCGGTGTTCTTTTGTGTTGTGTGTGTGTCTCTGTGTGTGTGTGTTTTTCCCCCCCATTTCCAGAAATAAACCAGCTAGCAGCTCACCCTGTCCTCCAAATTGCAGGAACATATATTCAGCTCCTTGAGCAGTACCACTGAAGGCCTTTCCCGGGGCTTGAAGAAATACCCTCACTGTATTTGATTTCCTCAAGCGGTTGAAGTTTCCCCCTTCCTGTTCCACTCAATGGCCCCTGCTTTATGGGGACACTTCCAGGGTGGGGATGGAAAAGTGGTCTGCCACCTAAGGACTCTGGCCTGTCTCATTTTCCCCGTCTTCCATGTAGGATGAGATTCAACCTTTTCAGAAGCTCCCTGTTTTGAGTAACAGCCACCGTTTGCCAGAGCCCAGCCTGCTCTGCCTCCACCGCGTACCTCATCTCGTCTATGGCTGCAGAGGAATGAACATCCCCAGAAGCTCTAGTGAAGCTGTCTTCACATCCTCTTTCTGTTTGAACTTTCAGTCCACCTCCACCTGAGTTATTCTTGATCATATGCCAGTGCCACTGCCACCACCCCCAACAGGCCAGGGGCTCTCATCCCAGTGGTAGTAAAGTCTGTGATGTGGAATTCACAGTATTTCAAGATTGGGTTCCAAAAAAGTAACCTGAGCGTCCCTGGGACTCGCTACCCTAGGAGTGTGCGAATGGGGCCACCTTAAGATGATAACAACATTTCGGTGTCTCCTTCTCTGCCCAACTATTTCTAGGGGTCTGAGGGAAATCTCACGTGTGCTCCTAAATCCAGGCATCCAGGTCGACGGCAACTCTGTCTCCATCTCCTGCTGAGCATCCCCCAGGGAACTGGAGACCTTCAGGCATCAATTCTGCATTGGGCAGAGTAGTGTCCCATGGAAAAATGCCTTTCCCTGTCTTTTATATTCCACTTCATTAAAGGGCCACCCAGGCAATGCCTGTGCACTCCAGCATCATGCAGAGCCTGTAGATGGTTCTATGTTGACCTTCAGCTTTCTTTTTGGTTCGGAAGGAGGCAGGACTGGACTAACGTGGTGACAAACAATATTCACTTACTCTTTTATTCAACACATATTTCCTGAATTCCTTATCCGCGCTAGCCACATAATGAACATGATAAACAAGATGAACGTGGTCTCTGTGCCCCTGGAGTTTATGGTCTGGTGCAAGATCGAAAAGCAGCACACATACACAAACACAAACAAAAAAGCAGTTGTGATTTAATGTCCAAGACTTTGTTATTGGTTCAAGTTTATCATGCCTGGATGCCTCTTCTGCTTGGGTGAGTTTTGTGCGTGCAGCTTGTCAACTCTCAGGCAAACAGACCCTGCCAACCGACCCCACTGCAACCCCACTGCCACCGGACTGCCTGCTGGGGCCCAGTGAGGGAGGTTAACTCTTACTGTGCTAACGTGTCTGATTTGTTTCAACACTCTAACAACCAAAGAAAACACTGATTGCATCTCTTAAAGAGCTTTCATTCCTTCTCCATTCCACACTATGGATTCCAAACTTCAGACTTCATTTGAGGCTTCTGTCCGAGCGTGGTGACTCATGCCTGT
Organism: Cacajao melanocephalus; assembly: GCA_963573385.1. Classification (NCBI taxonomy): domain Eukaryota; kingdom Metazoa; phylum Chordata; class Mammalia; order Primates; family Pitheciidae; genus Cacajao; species Cacajao melanocephalus. Next base: position 16,715 of record CAUYLG010043804.1, read on the forward strand.
AATCCTAGCGCTTTGGGAAGCCAAAGCAGATGGATTGCTTCAGCTCAGTAGTTCGAGACCAGCTTGGGCAATATGGTGAAACCCTTTCTCTACCAAAAATTCAAAAATTAGCCAGGCATAGTGGTGTGCGCCTGTAGTCCAGCTACTGGGAGGCTGAGGTGGGACGATCACTGGAGCCCAAGAAGTCAAGGCTGCAGTGAGCTGTGATCATACCACTGCACTCCAGCTTGGGAGACAGAGTGAGACTCTGTCTCAAAAATAAATAAATAAATAAAATACAAAGAAAATAAGTAAATTTGAGACTTCTTTCCTTACTTTGTGGCATTTGCAGGCCAGCTGCTCTTGGTGACAACTGAGGTGTGTGGCTCTCATTTCCCACTTTGTGCTTTGTGGCAGAAACTGCTGTTGCCCCCAAATATCTGTTCTCCTCTTCTTTCTTATTAATTTTTGCTGGACTTGTGGCCACCCTGAATCAAGACTACATTTCCCAGTATCCCATGCTTTGGGACTAGCTTTTGGCCAATATGGTTTGAATCAAATGATGTGAGCAACCTTTTGTTCTGCCCTCAAAAGGCAAGGGTGGCAGCAAAAATTCTGGCAGCAAAAATGGATGGTGTGGCCAGGCGTGCTGGCTCACACCTATAATATCAACACTTTGGGAGGCCGAGGCAGGCAGATCATCTGAGTTCAGGAGTTCGAGACCAGCCTGGCCAACATGGTGAAACCCTGTCTCTACTAAAAATACAAAAATTAGCCAGATCTGGTGACACACACCTGTAGTGCCAGCTAGTTGGGAGTCTGAGGCAGGAGAGTTGTGGAGAATTGCTTGAACCCAGGAGGTGGAGGTGGTAGTGACTGGAGTTTGGGCCACTACACTTCAGCCTGGGTGACAGAGCAAGACTCTGTCTTAAAAAAAAAAAGAAAGGTGAAGTCCTATATATTAGTCTGTTTTCATGCTGCTGATAAAGTCATACCCGAGACTGGGTAATTTATAAAGAAAAAGAGGTTTGATTGACTTACAGTTCCATGTGGCTGTGGAGGCTTCACAATCACAGCAGAAGGCAAAAGGCACATCTTACACGACAGCAGACAAGAAGAGAATGAGGGACCAAGTGAAAGGGGTTTCCCTTTAAAAAACCATCAGATCCTGTGAGACTTTACTCATTAGCACAGTATGGGGAGAACCGCCCCCATGATTCAATTATCTCTCACCCAGTCCCTCCCACAACACATGGGAATTACGGCAGCTACAATTTGAGATGAGCTTTGGGTGGGGACACAGCCAAACCGTATCAGCCTATAATCCTAGTACTTTGGGAGGCCAAGACAGGAGTATCATTTGAAGCCAGAAGTTGGAGACTTGCTTGGGCAACATAGCAAGACTTTCTCTCTAAAAACAAACAAAAATCCAAGTTACCCAGGCATGGTGGCATGTTCCTGTAGTCCTAGCTGTTCTAGAAGCTGAGGTGGAAAGATCACTTGAGCCCAGGAGTTCAAGGCTGCAGTGAGCCATGATTGTGCCACTGCACTCCAGCCTAGGCAACAGAGCGAGGCCCTCTTTCTCTCTCACTCTTAAAAAAAAAAAGAAAAAAAAAAAAAAGAAAAGAAAAGGATGGTGAGGAGAGTGGCCAAAGCAGTGATAACCTCCTGCGCTAGGTCCTGGCAGCTGGTAGCAGGGGAGCCAGGAGGTGTAGCACTCTGTCTGGTAAAGCAGGCTGTCAGAGTCTGTCTCCCTGAGAGTTGACTGGCTGCAAGCACAAAATATAAAAGGAGGTCGGGGCTGGGTGTGGTGGCTCACGCCTGTAATCCCAGCGCTTTGGGAGGCTGAGGCAGGTGGATCACCTGAGGTCGGGAGTTTGAGACCAGCCTGAGCAACATGGTGAAACCCCGTCTCTACTAAAAATACAAAAATTAGCTGGGCAAAATGATGGGCACCTGCAGTCCCAGCTACTTGGGAGGCTGAGGCAGGAGAATCACTTGAATGCAGGAGGTGGAGGTTGCGGTGAGCCGAGATCGCGCCACTGCACTCCAGCCTGGGTGACAGAGTGAGACTCCGTCTAAAAAAAAAAAAAAGAGGTCACGGACTTGCTAATCTTGGGGGAGAGTGGGGGCAGCTCAGTGCAAGGACTTGGGAAGGTAGGGAGCTTTGAGAGAAGGTAAAAAGGAGGTGGGTTCATGGAGAGGAAAGGGGAAGGTTGAGGGTTGCGGAGATGTAATGAGGAGCTGATGTCTTGGTCTTTGTTGGCCTAGGGACACCACATAGACACCTCTGTGCGTCGTGGGAGGGACCGGCTCCTCCCCAAACACTCTGGATTTTGGCCTTGAAAACCATGAGCACCAACGTTCCTTGGGTTTTCTGTGAGTGTGACCAGTCTCCCTGGCTCCCAGCTGGTACATAAAGAAGATGTATTCTTTTCTTGCCAATGTGAGGCTACAGGGTCCCGTGAGGAACATCCCATGAACGAACAGTACTGCTGAGCCCTCACCCGCCTCTCAACCTAACCTCGGTTCTCCCCTTGCACACTCCCAGCGCTATGGCCTGGAGTTATAGACATGCCCACAGCTAATGTGAGGAGCCAATTGCCCAGAGAAACCCTGCAGAGGCTTCAGCTCCACCTGACACTCATCTGGGGTTAAACACCAGCCTGGAATTGTAGCTTCCTGTCCAGGAAAAACCGAATATAGAAATCATTTCTCTTACTACTACTAGAATTTCAGGTTTCCTTTTTTTATTTGCCTGCTTTCTTGTTGCTCTGGGACTTGGAACACAGGACCTTTCAATCCCTCTGGTATGGTTTGGCTCTGTGTCCACCCAAATCTCGTTGACCTGTAATTCCCGGTGTTGGAGGAGAGGCCTGGTGGGAGGTGACTGAATCATGGGGGCAGATTTCCCCCTTGCTGTTCCTGTGCTAGTGAGTGAGTTCCCACGAGATCTGGTTGATTGAAAATGTGTAGTACCACGCCCTTTGCTTTCCTTCTCTCCTACTCCGCCCTGTGAAGGTGCTTGCTTCCCTGTGCCCATCTGCCCTGACTGTAAGTTTCTTGAGGCCTCCCCAAGCTTGATTCTTGCACAGCCTGTGGAACTGTGAGCCAATTAAAACTCTTTTCTTCATAAATTGCCCAGTCTCAGGTAGTTCTTTATAGTAGTGCTAATACACCCTTATTAGCAGGACTAATACACCCTCCCTCTGCTAAATGTCTATTGATCTGAAAACACATGCTATGAAGCATTAAGATGCTACTTGAGACCATGTGTTTCTTTTATCAAGTGAAAGATTCCTTTATAATTTGCATAATTTCACTCCACTTGCAAGTAGGATGCCCTAGAACTGATGTTATAAAGTCAGTTTAATGATTTAAATCCCATTGTGGGGAAAATAGGTCTCTGCAGAAAAGTATATCCCTGCTCTTCCCCAACTGCCCAATCAAGGGGGCTTCCTGCTGAGCCTGGAGAATGCCTCTAAGAAGGTGGCTAATGTACCATATCTGGCCCCTGGTGTGGGCAGCAGGCAAGTAGTCAGGTGACTTCTCAAGTGGAGAAATTTGAACACTATTTTCCAGAGACATTGGATGTGAGGGCGATCTGGCTGCGACATCTGTCACCCCATTCATCGCCAGGGTTGATGTGGCTGATCTGGCTGGCTCGGCGGGTGTCCCCTTCCTCCTTCACCACTCCATGTGTACCTGTCCCGAAGCTGGGCACTCAGTTGAAGAGGATGATCATTCCTGATAGAGGAAGACCAGCCTTTGTTCAAGGGTATACGAGTAGCTGCACTCCCCTGCTAGAACTCCAAACAAGCTCTCAAGGTCCAGAGACGTGATGTGAACTCCAGGTCTTAGTTAATGATCACATGGCTGTGCAGAGGTGCAGATTGTGTCTTTGATGAACAGCAGGACTCGGGCAGAACAGAGGATGATGTCAGCATATCACGGTCATCCTCAGGTGGGGCAGGTCATTGTCAAGTCCTTGCCTCTGGTTTCCCTGGAGTCTAGGTGAGAGGTGCATGAGATATCCCTTGGGCACCTCCCTCCTCCTCCCGAGGTGAATGTTTCATCAACAATATCAGGCTAATAGAAGTCTCGGGTAGTCACTTTTGGTGCCTTGAATAGGATATTTGTGTGAGAGCCTCTTTGATTAACTCATTGACACCCCCTTCCCACCCTGACCTCTGAATCTTCACAATATCCATCCCCTACCCTCCCCCCTACGAAGTGGCTGTGGATCCCAGTCAGGCACTAAAAATCTGCTATTTGTGCTTAGGTTAGATTTACCCATAGCTGAATGGCTATGAGGTTCTCGGTGGAGGATCTCTAAGGGGGCAGTTTTGCTGCTCCTGTGACGCAGCAGGCATGATGGTGATCCAACCACCTGCAAGTTCTGGTTTCCCAGTACATACATGATTTAGAATTAGAAGCACATAATAAATAGCCTTATTACCGGCACCCCTTCTCCTAATGCTGATTTCCCTTTGTATTAGGCCATCCTTGCATTGTTATAAAGAAATATTTGAGACTGGGTCATTTATAGGAAAAGAGGTTTAATTGTCTCATGCTTCTGCAGGCTGTCCAGGAAGCAAAGCAGTGTCTGCTTCTGGGGAGGCCCCAGAAAGCTTTCAGTCATGGTGGAAGGTGAATGGAGAGCAGGCATCTCACACGGCGGGAGCAGAAGTGAGAGAGAGTCATGGGAAAGGTGCTACACATTTTTAAATGACCAGCTGTCACGAGAACTCACTCACTTATGGGGAGTCCAGTACTAAAGGGGATGGTACTAGACCATTTATGAGAAATCTGCCCCCATGATCCAATCACCTCCCTCAAGACCCCACCTCCAACATTGGGGATTACATTTCAATATGAGATTTGGGCAGGGACACAGATTCAGACTGTATCACCCTTCATACCATCTTTTATAATACAATGCAAATCTGATCATGGCCAGGTTCAATTTTTTTTAAAGGCTTCCCAGAGACTACTGAATCTTATGACCCAAATCTCTTTGCATGGTAGACAAGTTGCTGGAAGAAAGCCTGTCTGGCTGGGTTCAGTGGCTCATACCTCTAATCACAGCACTTTGGGAGGCCGATTCGGGAGGATTGCTTGAGCCTAGGTGTTCAAGACCAGCCAGAGCAACAAAGAGAGACCATGGTCTCTGAAAAAAAAAAATTAGCTAGGCATGGTCATGCATGCTTGTAGTCCCAGCTACTGCGGAGGCTGAGGTGAAGGGATCACTTGAGCCCAGGAGGTTGCTGCTGCAGTCAGCTGAGGTCACACCACTGCACTCCAGCCTTAGTGTCAGAGTGAGACCCTGTCTCAGGGGGCAGGGGGTGGGGGGCGGGGAGGGGGGGAAGAAAGAAAGCCTGTCTGATTTCAGGAAAGCTTTTTGCAGGAGATGCTTTGCATGTCCACAAAATAGCCATCTTCTACTTCCTTACTTGCAAAACTTTCATGAATTTTTATTTGCCATTTCAGTGCTGCTTTCTCAGATACAGGCACACCTTGGAGATATTGCAGGCTCAGTTCCAGTTCAGCACAATAAAGGGAACATCTCAGTAAAGTGAGTCACAAAGGTTTTGTTTTCCCAGTGCATATAAAAGTTATGTTTACACTATACTATGATCTATTACGTGTGCAATAGCATTATGTCTTAAAGAAGTATATACCTTAATGTTAAAATAATTTATTGCTAAACAATGCTAAGGATCATCTGAGCCTTCAGAGAGTTATAATCCTTTTGCAGGTGGAGGGTTTTGCCCTGATGTGGATGGTTGCTGTCTGATCAGAGTGGGGGCTGCTGGATCTTAAGTGGCTATGGCAATTTCTTAAATTATTGGCTCTTTTCCCTTCCCTGTCTCCCTTCCCAGCCCTTCACTCAGCTCTCCTCCCAAATAAATTACTTATATATAAGTATTTGTCCCAGGATGTGCTTTTGGAGAAACCTAAAATAAAACAATAGTTTTTTGGTTATTCATACCTGTTAATGGACATTTAACTACTTTCCTTTCCTTTTCTCATTTATTTATTTATTTTTGAGATGCAGTCTCACTCTGTGGCCCCGCCTGGAGTGTAGTGGCACGGCTCACTGCCATCTCCGTCTCCTGGGCTCAAGCGATCCTCCCACCTCAGCCTCCTGAGTAGCTGGGATCACAGATGTGCAACACCACACTCCACTAATTTTTCTATTTTTTGTTCACCATGTTGCTCACGCTGGTCTCAAACCCTGGCCTTACGTGATTTGCCCACCTTGGCCTCCCAAAGTGCTAGGATTGTGAGGGGTGTGTGAACCAGAGCAATTCCATCTTAAATAAGAGCTGGGTAAAACGAGGCTGAAACCTGCTGGGCCACATTCCCAGATGGTTAAGGCATTCTAAGTCACAGGATGAAATAGGAGGCCAGCACAAAATGCTGGTCATAAAGACCTTGCTGATAAAACAGGTTGTAGTTAAGGAGCTGGCCAAAACCCAACAAAACCAAAATGGTGACGAGAGTGACCTCTGGTCGCCCTCACTGCTACACTCCCATCAGTGCCATGACAGTTTACAAATGCCATGGCAATGTCAGCAAATTACCCTATATCGTCTAAAAAGGGGGACTGGGAGCAGTGGCTCATGCTTGTACTCCCACCACTTTGGGAGGCTAAGGCAGACGGATCATCTGAGGTCAGGAGTTCAAGACCAGCCTGGCCAACATGGTGAAACCTCATCTCTACTTAAAAAAATACAAAAATTAGCCAGGCGTGGTGGAATGCGCCTGTAACCCCATCTACTTAGGAGGCTGAGGCAGGAGAATCACTTGAACCCGGGAGGTGAAGGTGGCAGTGAGCCAAGATCTCACCACTGCACTCCAGCCTGGGCAACAAGAGTGAAACTTTGTCTCAAAAATAAATAAATAAAAATAAAAAATAAAAAGGGGAGGCATGAATAATCTACCCCTTGTTTAGCATATCATCAAGAAATAAATGGAGGCCGGGCGTGGTGGCTCATGTCTGTAATCCAAGCACTCTGGAGGCCAAGGAGGGCGGATCACCTGAGGTCCGGAGTTCAAGACCAGCCTGACCAACATGGTGAAACCCCGTCTTAAAAAAAAAAAAAAAGAAAAGAAATTAACATAAAAATGGGCAAACAACCGCCCGCGGGGCTGCTCTGTCTATGGAGTAGCCATACTTTTATCCCTTTAGTTTCTTAATAAACTTGCTTTTACTTTGCACTGCGGACTCGACCTGAATTCTTTCTTGTGCAAGATCCAAAACACTCTCTTGGGGTCTCCTGGATCGAGGTCTTTTTCCTGGATAGGATTACAGCCGTGAGCCACCTCACCTGGCCAATTCTTGATTCTATCCTGTAAATTGTCCTTGGAGTCTTCTGCAGGTGCCTGCCCTATGACTTCCTCACTTTGTGCATCAGTCCTTCACATCCTCCTCTCTCAGTAACCCAGAAGCCCCAGGTTCTAACTTCCTTGTGATACGGGAGTTAAGAAGAAATTACGTAGGCAGACAGTGAGGGTACGGAAGTCCTTGGTAAGGTTTCTCTATTAATGAAAGCAGGCCTAAAGCATTTTCCCTTGTAACAAAGAGCAGCCTGTAAAATCGGGCTGCAGATATAGACGGCGGCAGTTGTGCCAATCATGTTCAAAATGGCAGCCCCATCTTCCCTTCTCTGCCAGCCACGTGTACAGTAAGGAGCAGACATGATGGCACCGGCCAAGGGGAGAGTTCATTTGCATAACAAACTTAGGGTGGGGTGGCCAGCCTTCCCAGCTATGTAGACATCGCACCCGATCAAACCAATCTGTGATCCCTACCTAAATCAGACACCGCCTCCTCAAGCTGGAATATAAAGTCCAGCCAGCCTTTTCCTCTTGGAAGTCCCTTCTCTCACTAGAGAGAGAGAAGGCTGTTTTCCTTTCTCTTTCTTTTGCCTATTAAACCTTCCCTCCTAAACTCCTTGCGTGCATTCATGTCCTAAATTCTCCTGGCAAGGGACAGTAAACCCTGGATATTTACCCCCGACAACTAGCTGCTTCACTTGCACTGGATCTTGAGGGCCGGGGAGATTTTTGGCCTTTTTTGTTGTTGTTGAGACAGAGTCTTGCTCTGTCACCCAGGCTGGAGTACAATGGCCGGGTCTCGGCTCACTGCAACCTCTACCTTCTGGGTTCAAGTGATTCCCCTGCCTTAACCTCCTGAGTAGCTGGGATGACAGGCACACATCACCACGCCTGGTTAATTTTTGTATTTTTAGTACAGACAGAGTTTCACCATGTTGGCCAGGCTGGTCTTGAACTCCTGACCTCATGATCTGCCCACCTTGGCCTCCTGTGCCCGACTGATTTTTGGCCTTTAACAGGAACTCCATCACTTCAGGTTTCCCTTGGAGACTCTTGATGGCCCAGGTTTAGTTTATACCTACTGTGAGAGCAAGAACTTGAGTAATGTATGGATGGACCCTTTTGGAAAGAAAACAATTTTCATGGACTTAACAAATTTTTTCTATAATTTAAATATGTGCAAACATGAGTAACTATGAGCTCCTTATGCTTCAGGTATTTAAGCAGTTATAAAACCAAAGCAAAGTAGCAATAGATACAAACAAAAGTATAAAGGCAAGTTTAACATTAACATTAATTTAATGTAATAGTGTTTTTTTCTGAAATGAAATTGCTGCTGGCAACAGACCATGTACTACTGCCTGATGAAGGTTCTTCTGCACTTGGCACAGGATTCCACTGCGTGCCTGGCAATGACTCAATTCTTCCCCTTCTCATGTCTATTCAAATTACTGAGAAATCTTTGTTAGTACTTGTTGTCCGGCCTTCACTTGGTACAAATGCGACCAAGACAATTAAAGCGATACACAGGTAAATGCAAATGCAGGCACTCACAAGCAGGGCCAGGATCAGTTACAAACGACCCAAAACACGCTTATAATACTTTTCAAAAGCTACTAAGGACAGTTAGACATGGAACTTAACAATTTTCACAGGTATTCATGGGTCCTCAGGAGTCCAGAGACCTCAGCTCGAGAAACACTCCCTCAGCACTGTCCTTGACTTCCAGTGTGACCTTGAGGTAAGTATTTACCATTTCTGGATGTCTGTATATTTTTTGTACACAAACAAGAATAATTTGGGCCACCAGTTTTCTTGGGAGATAAAAGAAGCTAGAGGAGTTAAAGACAATGTTGCAAGATATTCCAGGACTAGAGGGAAAGGATAGAATGTATTACAGACCTCTAGAGCTGGAAAAAGAATGGTGGCTAAGATCCTCCAGCCTAGCTTTGGCTCTGGAGTCAAAAAGACTTAGATTTGGGCCAAGCATTGTGGCACATGCCTATAACCTCACCACACTGGGAGGCTGTGGCAGAAGGATCGCTTGAGGCCACGAGTTTGAGACTAGCCTAAGTAACATGGTGAGAGCCTATCTCTATCAAAAAAAAAAAAAAAAAAAAAAGAAAGAAAGAAAAAGAAAATTGGCCAGGCATGGTGGCTCACGCCTGTAATTCCAACACTTTGGGAGGCCAAGGCAGGGTTATCACCTGGGGTCAGGAGTTTGAGACCAGCCTGGCCAACGTGGTGAAACCCTGTCTCTACTAAAAATTAGTTGGGCATGGTGGTGGTGGGCACCTGTAATCCCAGCTACTTGGGAGGCTGAAGCAGGAGAATGTTTTGAACCCTGAAGGTGGAGGTTGCCGTGAACCGAGATCGCATTATTGCACTCCAGCCTGGGCAATGGGGTGACACTCAGTCTCAAAAAAAAAAAAAAGAAAAAAAATTACCAGGACATGGTGGTGCCTGAAACCCAGCCATTTGGGAGATGAGGTGGGAGGATGGCTTGAGAGGTTGCATTGAGTTATAATTGTACCCCTGCACTCCAGCCTGGGTGACAGAGTGAGATCTTATGTCTATAAAACAAATAAACAAATGAGGTCTGAATACCAGATCTGTCATTTACTGTGTGTATGTGGGGGATGGGGATGGGGAGCAACTTCTCTAACCGTTTCTACCCCTGTAGAGTGGGCATGTTTCAAAATGCCACATCACAGAGCTGCTGTGTGGGCCAAATGAGATGGCTGTGTAATGCGCTGAGAGCAGAGCCTGGCACACAGCAAGGCTCATGGATCCTAACAGGCTGCTGAGAATTCAACAGGTTTTTTAGCACAGCATAATAGAAAAGAGAAAATGGGCTGGGTGCAGTGGCTCACACCTGTAATCCTAGCACTTTGGAAGGCTGAGGCGGGCAGATCACAAGGTCAGGAGTTTGAGACCAGCCTGGGCAACACAGTGAAACCCCGTCTCTACTAAAATACAAAAAATTAGCTGGACATGGTGTCAGACGTCTGTAATCCCAGCTACTCGGGAGGCTGAGGCAGGAGAATCATTTGAACCTGGGAGGCAGAGGTTGCAGTGAGCCGAGATTGTGCTATTGCACTCCATCCTGGGTGACAGAGCAAGACTCCATCTCCAAAAAAAGAGAAAGTGAAGATTCTAAGATTCTGCCTACAAATGACAATGTCTCTGATACGTGCAAATTAGGTTATTTCACCCTAAGTAGCCCCATGGCTGCCCTAGGCTTCCAGTCAGCCTTTCTGACCTCTCTCTCTGTGGCTTTGGGGTTCTTCCCGCCATTCCCTGCCCAGGCCTGAATCTTTCCCGGCCGCTTTCACTTTCCTTCCACTTTCCAGTAATTGGAGTTGGTCGCCTGTGCAGCAAGCGCCTCCAAGTGGCCTTCCTGTTCACTGCTGAGACCATTAAGCCTAAAGAATACTGTAAGTTTACCAAGGTGGGGCTTCCCAGAGAGGCAGGAGTTAACAGTCCAGTCCAGAGGCCCAGCCAGCCATTCTACAACCCCCTTTCTCTTTTGGAAGACTGAGATGGAGGAATCCAGGGGAAGTTCTGGGTAGGAAGCAGCCACTTGCCATTAAGTGGCAATTAAATTGCCATTGCAATTTAAGGTAAATTGCAGCCCTTCTGGGCCTAGTTTTCTTTTTTCTTTTCTCTCTTTTTTTAGTGGTAGAGTCTTGCTCCGTCACTTAGGCTGGAGTGCAGTGGTGTAATCATAGTCACTGTCACCTCGAACTCTGGGGCTCAAGCCATCCTCCTGCCTCAGCCTCTGGGTAGCTGGGATTACAGGGGTTTTTTTTCTTTTTTCTTTTTTTTTTTTTTTTTAGATGGAGTTTTGCTCTTGTTGCCCAGGATGGAGTGCAATGGTGCGATCTTGGCTCACTGCAACCTCTGCCTCCCGGGTTCAAGCTATTCTCCTGCCTCAGCCTCCCGAGTAGCTGGGACTACAGGCACTTGCCACCATGCTGAGCCAATTATTTTATTTTTAGTAGAGATGGGATTTCACCATGTTGACCAGGATGGTCTCGATCCCTTGACCTTGTGATCCACCCGCCTCAGCCTCCCAAAGTGCTGGGATTACAGGTGTGAGATACCGCGCCCAGCCAGGGTTTTCTTTTTATGAAGAGCCCTGCCTCACCCATGTCAGAGGGCTCCAAGGAGGCAAACACAGGGCAGTTGAAAATGCTGGTAAAACACCTAGCATGTGCACCGCTGTCCCAGCTGGAGGCTGGGGGGAAGCACCATGGGACTGCACAGGATAAAGCAGGATTAACTCCTCCCTCCCCTCAGTCATTACTCTGAACTCTGTATCCCACGTGCGGCTGCCAAAAACAACTTTAAAAGAACACAAGTCTAAACATGTCATTTCCCAGCTCAAAATCCCAAGGTTCTTTCTCCTCACCTTCAGAATAACCACACTACTCAACAACAGGTTCCAAATCTGCCTTTCTGGTTTCACTCACGGGATGGACCCTTCTTCCAGGCGAAGCTGCATTTGGACATAGCCATATTCACGCCTCCCTGCCTTGGCTTCTCCGCTTCTCCAGCCAGGAATGACCTGACCTCATCTCTGCACATCTTAGCATGACTTAAGGCCCAGTTCAAGCTCCAACTCCTCCCTGAGGTCTTCCTAAGTCTTGCCTCCTATCCCACTCAGGAGGACCTGGACTGCTCCCTCCCTGGGTTCCCGCAACCCTTTCCAGCTCTGCCTGTAGCACGGTATTCTGCCTTCTGTGACTACATACATATATATGCCTGACACTCGCTAGACTGTAAAGGCCTGGAAGGCGGGGAGAGGGTCTGCTACTGAATGCATCTTTCATAGCTCTCCCTATCAGACCCCTGCCCTATGCAAACTTTTTTTTTTTTTTTTTGAGACGGAGTTTCACTCTTGTCACCCAGGCTGGAGTGCAATGTACATTCTTGGCTCACTGCAACCTCTGCCTCTCAGGTTCAAGCGATTCTCCTGCCTCAGCCTCCTGAGTAGCTGGAATTACAGGTGCCTGCCACCATGCCCAGCTGATTTTTTTGAATTTTTAAGAGAGATGGGGTTTCACCATGTTGGCCAGGCTGCTCTTGAACTCCTGACCTCGTGATCCACCTGCCTCAGCCTACCAAAGTGCTGGGATTACAGGTATGAGCCATCACACCGGGAGCCCTATGCAAACTCTTAATAATAACTGTTTGTGGAATGACTTTGGAGGTGGCACTCAGAGATCCCAAGTGACACATGAGAAATCCAGACAGAGACCGTGTTCGTGGAGTCTGGATGGTTGCTTCCATCAATGGGCCTGTACCTTGCAGATACTGTCTCATTATCTTCCAAACAGACTCCGGGTCGGTGATTATTATCTCCCTCTTACTGGTGTAGACTCAGCCAAGGGAAGCCAGATGGTGAGTCAGAATCTTAGACCTCCCTCTCAGATGCAGAGCCGTGCTTTCTCCCCTCCTGTTTGGTACTCTGCTTCCTCTTGCATGCTGTGAGAGGCCTTATTACGCCTCTTCTCTCCTCCAGCCCCTCCAAGCCTAATTCATCACTTTTGGCTTGGGGATCATAATTTCCAAACAAAGGATTTCTAAACATTGTCTGACAATGCCATTTTTTGGGGGAGGGGCAGGGTCTTGCTCCGTTGCCCAGGCTGGAGTGCAGCTGTGCAATCAGGGCATACTGCAGACTCTGCCTCCTGCGCTCTGGTGATCCTCCCTCCCAGCCTCCTGGCTGGGACTACTGGTGTGCATCACCACACCCAGCCCATTTTTGTATTTTTTGTAGAGATGGGGTTTTGCCATGTTGCTTAGGCTGGTCTCGAACTTCTTGGCTCAAGTGATCCACCCTCCTTGGCCTCCCAAAGTGCTGGGATTATAGGCGTGAGCCACCTCAACTAGTGACATTGCCATTGGTCTTTAAGAGACGATGGTTTAGGCTTTGAAATTGGGGTTGTTTGTGAGAACTGAGAGTGTCTTTTGGTCTCAGATACTTCCTATGGCCATTGGTGTAACTGGAGGGAAGCTCTCGCCAAGTATAATACTTTTCAGGCAGCCAACTAAGAAACTGGGATTCTGGTTCCCTCCAGGGTGCAAAATCCTGGGAGAAGAAAGTGAATTCTCAGGGGCCCAGAAGGAGTCTCTAAAGGACCTCTGCCAGTCAATTCTAATCTCTCTTCTCTCCCTCAAGAAAGCCCCCACTTCTGGCTCTTTCTCAGTCTCTCCTGGACTCTCCCCCTCTGGAGGGCCTGAGCTCCCGGGAGCCCACCAGCAGCCAACACTACTTTCTGCTTCCTCTGCCTCCCTTCATTTCCCTTTGTCTGGGGTTTCTTTGTCTGGGGTCTCCGTTTGGTTCTGTTTCACAGTTCTCAGCCTCCCCTCCCTTTCTCCCCGGCCAGGCTGCTCCCTCCCTCTCTGCGGGGGCCTTGAGGCTCAGTGAGGGGATCGGGACTTGGTTGCCATGGTCACATTGAAGCCAGCCGCAGCTGGCCCGGGCAGCTGCTCCTGGGCCCAGGGCCCCGGACTCTCGGACAAAGCCAGGCGGCTTTGGCAGCCCCAGACCCGAAACCCCAAAGGCCTGAGACTGGGGGGACTTGGACCTAGGAGAATCCTGAGCTGGAGGTGAGAGGGAGGAAGTCAGAGCTGAACTGGGAGGGCAGGAGTGGGCGCTGGAGCTAGGCCCTCCCCTTGTGGGCAGGGACCAGGCTTCCTGGCTGGAGGTGCGGTGGGAGGAGGGGATCTGCCCAGAGCTCGGAAGGGAGGAGGGAAAGGACAGGGAATAGAGTTGGGGGTCATGGTGTGACAAATGGGCTGAGGAGCTAGGGTGTCCCCAATGGTGGGCTGTTGTCCAGAAACAGCTTCGATTCTCTCTTTGGGCCTCCTGTCCCCATCAGTCCCGCAGGTGCCTCGTCCTTTCTCAGCCTTTTATACTTCTCGTCTCCCCGCGTCCCTTAGCTTCACGCTCTGCGCCCAGTCTCCTCCTCTTTCCTTCGACTTTGTTTCACCGCAGCCCCTTCTCTCCCCTTGTCCTTGCTTCTTGTCCCCTTGGCCTGCCCAGCTCCCAGCCTCCTTAGTTCCTTGCCTTCCTCCCTTAGGGCTTTGTTCCCAACACAGTTTCCCCTCTGAGGCCACTTCAGTTCCCTCATCCAGTTCAGCCCTTTTCTTCCCAAACTTCAGTCTCCTCCTCTGAGCCCCTGGGGCTTCCCACCTTTTGCTGAGTGTGTCCTGTCTCCATCCTCCTTTTCCTCTCTCGGAGCTGTCTCCTCGGCCTTGGCCTCAGTCCATCTCCTGTCTCTCTGGGAGTTCCCTCACCATCGTCCCTATCTGACCATCAGCCTCCCCTCCCTCCTCTGGTCCCTTGCCCCTTTCTTCCCCATGCCCCAGGCTATCCGCAGCTGAGCTCTGTTTCATCTCTCTCCCAGATCTACATCATCTCCATCTCCTTCACTCCCTGGCCTCAGTTTCCAGTTTGTATTCAGTGGCATCAGGTCTGACTCACACCCAAGGCCCTGTCCATTCTTTCACCCTGCCTCCCACCCGTCACTTCTCACTCCCCCCAGCTGCTGACCCAGCCTGCCCCACCAGAGGCAGCTGCAGCTCCAGGAAGGGGACTGCGGTTAGTGTATGTGTGGGGGCCCATCTGGTCTATCCTCTCGCTCGCTGGTCCTGCTGGCTTCCCTTCTGTGGCCAGGTGGCCTGCAGGCCTGAAGCTGCCATCTCCCCTCTCCTACGTGCCTCTCCTCAAATTTTTTTAGCTGTTTCCCGTCCTCTCCTTCTTGGGTAGGAGGATGCCCTTGGCTTAAAGGGGAGGGAAGCCCAGAATGGGACGGCATGGTAGAGGGTCATTCGGGGATTCTGGGGGACACGGGGGGCCTCTGGGATTGGGAGTGATGCAGGAGATGTAGGACAGGCTCTGGGAATCACGGATGGGGGATCAGGCCCTCTTGGTCTTTGGTGCGGCTCTCTGGGCCCCAGGATGGCTGGGATGTCCCTCTCAGGCCCCTGGGAATCTCGGCTCCCAGTCCTGCATTCCAGCTGGCTCCAGCTCCCTTTCTGTTGTCACTTGACTCCACTGGGCCCCAGCCCTGCATCCCTCCCACTCCACCAGCCTGGAGCTGGGGCGAGGTGGGCATCACTGCTAGGAATTTCTCCTGAGGCAGTGAGAAGAGGGGACAAAGGTTTCAGGACTCTCTAGCTCCCTCTGCCCTCCCCAGCTGACCCCTCTGTCTGGCACTGCCATGCCACTTAACCAGGGTCAGCGTGGGCCTGGGGTGTGGAATGTCCCACCAGGGTATGACGGGCTGTAGCTTGCCTGGCAGGCCTGTCGGGGCTTTCCCAGAGCACAGCTCCTGGAAGGAGGGGCTGCGGCTGCCAGGTGAGGTGACTTGGTCCCACCCCCAGGCTGGCCCCACCCCCAGCCCAGCGTCTCCTGGACCTAGATTCCCCAGCTGCTGTCTCTTGAGGGGTAGGTGCTCTGGGGGAATCCCTGGAGGCTTGGTGGGACCGGGAGGCGGGAAGAGGCTGCTCTCTGAGTGACCCTGGGGCTGTCTGTTAGCAGGTCCCTCAGCCATTGGAACGTCCTTGGGCTTCTGAACTAGTGCCGATGTGTGCCAAGGGCCAGCTTCTTCCTGGCAGTGCTTTTGTGTACTTGTCTGGTTGGGACTTTGTGTTTCTTTCTTAGAACTGTTGTCTGGGACTGCAAGCAGGGTATGTTTTTATCTACTGTGAGGGGCATGGAGTGGAGATCTGCAGTGGAGAGGCTGTCCTGTGACCATGACATTGTCTAGGTAGTGAGCAGGTGTAGGGGTTTGGAGAGAGGTGAGGGGCTGAGGTAGTGCTGAGTGGGGAGAAAGTGCCTCCCACCACAGGCTGTTCTGTCCCCTCCGTCCTCTGCCCAGCAGCTCTCTCATTTGCTTTGCCTACGCAGTCTCACTGTGTCATCTTCTCTGGGTCTTTTGGTCCCCTTCCTTTTTGACTGTGTCTGATTTTCCCTGTGCCTCCATCCTTCTCCTGCTCCTCTTCTTCCTCCTCCCCACCACCCAACCTGTCCTGGCCTCATTTTTGGCCTCTTCTGGCCAGTGATCAGACCCTCCGGCCCACTAGGGCCAGAGCTGGCTCGGGCTGAGGGAGGCTTGCTGTGAGGAGGACTCCTGACTCCCCTCCCCTCGCCACGCCATTGGGAGCCCAGGGGAATCAGAGCCTGGGAGCCTGGAACCCCGGGTCCCAGAGAAGGCTCTGCAGAGAGAGGAAATGAGAGGAGAGGGGAGAGAGAAAGGGGTTAGAAGAGAGTGGGCCCGCCATCAGGCTCTGGGACCTTCCAGGTTGGGCCGTAGGGGCGGGAGTGCACAGGCTGCCGGAGAGGAGCAAAGGTTGGCGGAGTAAGAGCGCTCTGGGGCCTGGCTGGACAGGTGATCCCTGAGCCCGGCTCCCTTCTCCAGGCGAACTCCCGCAGCTGGGCTGGGCCGAGCCTGTGGGAACCTGCTCCTAACTCCGTGCCCTGGGGCTGCTCCCCTTCGCCTCTCCCAACAGGAACCGAGCCCAGAAGTAGGAGGGGCGTCTTCCCCTCGTGGGCCAGAAGCGGGCCTGCAGCCGGCCCCCTGCGACGCCAGCTTCGGAGGTTCTGGTTTGGGGAGGCAGGCGGCTGGGCTGCCTGAGAGCGCCCGGGCGTGCTCGGCGGGCGGGTTACCTGGGGGAGGCCGGGCGCGCGCGCGGGGTGGGCGTGGCGGGCGCGGGGCCGGGAGCACGGCGCCGGGCGTGGGAGCCACCGGGACGACTCGGTCCGGGAGGGGGAAGGGAGGGCGGCGAGCCCGAACGCGCGGCGAGAAGGCCGAAGGGAGGGAGCGGGGCGAGGAGCGGGCGGAGGAAGGGAGGGAGCCGAGGCGAGGGGGAGGCGGCGCCTGGGCCCAAGCCGCCCCAGCCCTGGCTCCTCTCCCCGGAACAGGCCCCCGACAGCTGCTCGCGGGAGCCGCCTCCCGACACCCGAGCCCCGCCGGCGCCTCCAGCTCCCGGCTCCCGGCTCCTGGCACCCTCCGCCTCCCCCGCCCCTCGCCCCGCCGCCGAGGAGGCCCCGCTCCGGGGTCGGACGCCTGGGTCTGCCGGGAAGAGCGATGAAAGGTAGGGAGAGCGGCGGGCGGACCCCGCGGGCGGAGGCCGGGGGCTCTCGGGGTGGGGGCGCGCGGTGGTGGCTGCAGGGCGAGGAGGCAGGACGTCCCGGGCCATGCTTGCTCGTCCAGCTCTTCCAAGCCTCCCTGCCCGCGTCCCCATGCTTGGCTTACCGTCTGAAAACCGGAGGCGGGGGCTGGGGGAGGTGAAGCCCCTGACCTCCCAGCAAGAGTTTTGAGCCTCCAGCATTGAGGGAAGTCCCCCTTCACTCAGTGTGGAGGAACTGAGCCCCGGGAGGAGATGCTCCCTTGCAACCCCACTGAGTCAGCTCATCTGCCCCCTGGAGAGCTGGCCCTGCCCTCCACCTGGCCAGTCCCCGCGGGCATCTACTAACTGCTAAGCCTCCACTCAGCCAAGTCCCAGTGGGACAGCCTGGTCACAGTCCGGCAGAAAGAGGGACTGACACTCTAACCCACCGGTGACACCACTCTTCCCGGCTGGTCAGTTGGCTCTGCCATGAGAGAATGTCACTGTCAGTGAGCGCCAGCCTCAGGGTCCCACCCCCCATGCCTGGTTCCTGGCTGGACATTCCTTCCCAGCACTTCCAGCAGCCAGAGGCTGGTGCCCAAGCCCCCTGGCCGTTGCTGAGGGCCTGTAGGTGTGTTCAGGACTGAGTGGTGTGGTGGAGAAGGTGAAAGGAGAGCGAGTGGAAAGGCAGGGAAAGGCTGTTGTCCTTATTGCCACTCTTCCCACCCAGCACCCACCTGTTCCCTGCCCCCTCCACAACCCTCTGGCTTGGTCACCCATGTGTGTTAGAGGCTGGGCCCCAGTTCTTTAGGGATCCTGTGCCCAAGGGCTTGGGCGTGTGAGTCCCACACTGTCTTCTGGTCATGGAGCGTGTGGTGTCTGTTATTTCATGTTCACAGGTGTCTGAAGGTGGCTATTCACTGAGCGATGGGGTTGGACTTGAAGGAATGCCAAGGTGTGGACAGGCTGATGTGTGCATGAGCTTCTGTGTTTGCCGGGTCTCTGGAACTCTGTGAGGGTTGTCAGAGATACTGAGAGGGGGATGTGTGCATGCCACATTTAGCCTCACTGTTTAGAGCCAGCTCAGTAAGTTTGTGTGTCTCACCGTGTGTGTGTGTGTGTGTGTGTGTGTGTGTGTGTGTGTCTGTGTGTGGTCTGAGTGGGACATGGGGGTTGGGAGAGGAGCATGAA